>CM055189.1:10545321-10772399 GCA_029224185.1 Karalla daura | reverse complement strand
ATCAGGCCTGTGATTTTCACAATGGAAAGCTTTGCATTCTGGGACACTGAGAAAAAGCACATATGCATCAGAATGCGCCACTTTGGGCGTTTGCTTCCATTTACCATGAGGTTGCTGCCCAGGAAAGCTTGCAGGAAGCCGCTCTTGCCGCTGCCTATGTCCCCGAAGACGTTGCAGCGGAAGACGCTGCGCTGGGTCTGCTTCTTCTGCAGGTCAATCTTCTTATCCCGGGTCACTGCAGGAGGCAAACCACACACAGGCATCAGGGGATCAGTTTCATACCGCTGCTGTGCAGTAACACCCGGCTGTGGCCAGGCAGCAACAACATTCAGCCTGAGCAACCATGTCATCACTGTTCAAACAGTGTTGACTCAGTGAGGTTATTACCCACAGTGTGACTGCGGTGGAGAAGGACAGATAATTCAAAGTCCCCAACAAGCTTGTCACGATACTGAAAGACAAACACCACACCGCACCCAAATGTTTATGCCAATGTCTTCTGTTCACCTGTAACCCCTGACGCTTGGGACTCCTGCTCGGCAATGATGGAGTAACCAAGATAACCCAAATACTCCAGGCACCGCTGGACATCCAGGTAGGTGGTCAAACTGTAGAAATGTAAAGGGAACGCAACACGGAATATAAGTACGTTAAATGCAGTCGCCAACGTGACACCCATATAGTTTTGGTGGTAGCTGGCCACTCACGTCCACTGGGAGAGATAGCCTTGGTAGGTGATCCAGCCCTGATCATTAGTGCAAACTGTGTTGTTGACATCTGGACCCCAGGGCATGTAGGGAAAAACTTCAAACAGGTCAATCAGCTCCTCCGGCGACAAGGCACAGTCCCGATCCTAAAAGACACAAGCACCGGTTATTGCTCAGGATGGACAAAACGGCAAAGAAATCCCAGGAGAGATAAATGGGACCAGAAGAAAAAACTGACAAACTGACAAACACTCTACTCTCACTTTCACTCCATCCCCATGGCAACCTTGATTAGAGGTTCCATGCAGCTGGTAGACTCTTCTTACAGCTGTCACCATGGCAACCTTGATTAGAGTTCCACACAGCTGGTGTACTCCCCTTATCACTGTCACCCTGGCAACCTTGATTAGAGTTCCACACAGCTGGTGTACTCCCCTTATCACTGTCACCCTGGCAACCTTGGTTGGAGGTTCCATGCAGCTGGTAGACTCTTCTTACAGCTGTCACCATGGCAACCTTGATTAGAGTTCCACACAGCTGGTGTACTCCCCTTATCGCTGTCACCGTGGCAACCTTGATTAGAGGTTCCATGCAGCTGGTACACTCCCCTTACTGCTGTCACCATAGCGACCTTGATCAGTGTTCCAAACAGGCAATGGACTTGCCTTACAGCTGTCACCATGGCAACCTTGATTAGAGGTTGCATGCAGCTGGTAGACTCTTCTTACAGCTGTCAGAGGTTCCATGCAGCTGGTAGACTCCCCTTACTGCTGTCACCATGGCAATCTTGATTAGAGTTCCACACAGCTGGTGTACTCCCTTTATCACTGTCACCATGGCAACCTTGATTAGAGTTTCACACAGCTGGTGTACTCCCCTTATCACTGTCACCATGGCAACCTTGATAAGAGTTTCACACAGTTGAAAGCGCAGCAGTAGTAGAGGTACTAGTAGCAGTAATAGTAGTAATAGAAGTACTACCACATTTTCAACGTAACCTGGCAGCATGACACTGCATGAATGTCCTGTGGGGATATTTTCCAGTTAAACATGTTGTAGCGATCAAATTCAAGCTGAGACTGTATGAAGCAAAATCAGTGCAGCTAACAGGGAAGAGAACAATTACAGTGCAACTGTTCAATCGAGTGTCATTGACTGATAGAGAAAACAAACACGACTGGCACGCACACATTCACAGTTGGACACTAATCACCATGACCGTAAGAAGACCTCGCCACTCTCACTAGTCTTCCACCTCGCCGCTAATTCTCTCGTCAATCCTCCCTCAGCGACGGGGGCTTAAGTCACGTCTCAGCAGGTGGTCGGCGCGGCCCGGGCCAGTGTATTCCGGTGTGGCTCTGTTCTACGTGCCGGGCTTCAGAATGCCAACGCAGGTCAGAGGATAGAGTAAATACAGAACTGGATCTACAGGATTGTACCTTGTCGTGCTTATCGAAGATGCTCTGGAGGAAGAGGTAGGCATTGTGGTTGAGCTCCGTGGTGCAGTCTGGAGGGATCTTCAGCCTGGGGGAAAAGAGCGAAACAGTGCAGAGTTAATGTCACAGTCAACAGGCATGATTGCTACCAAATGCTATTAAGTTTCACAGCTTTGGTTTTATTCAAAATGAGCGAAAACACTGCAACTCACGGAGGGAAGAGGTAGTCCTGATTTAACTCCAGGTCGTCATCGTACCCGAACCTCCTCAGCACGGTCCACGTGGTTTCATGCCGTCCTCGCTGGATGAACAGGGTGTGGAGGAAGAGGAAGCCTGTAGAGGAGTGTCAAGTTCAGACAGGAGGTTCTTGGAGTTGGGGGGGGGTTGGGGGGGGGGTGTCCTCGTCCGGTCGTTCCTACCTTTCAGTGTGAGTCCATTGTCGCACACGCCATCATTCAAATTCTTCCTCACCACGTTTTTCACGTCCTCCAGAGCCTGAGGTTCAAGCGGGGTGTTGAAGCATGTCCGCTGTGAAGAGACAAAAACAAAAACAAAAAAAAACACTGTTGTCAAAACTGTTAAAAAGGGTCCGGTTTAACGCTTGGGCAGCACCGTCAAGTATAACGTTACCTGGAAGAAGTTGAGCTCATTGTCATTGAGAATCCCGTCATTGTCCAAGTCGGACACTTTGAAGATTCGACTCAGTGCTTTCACACAAAGCGACTTCATCTGGCGACCAAGGGAGATGATGATATCAACAAAACTGTCTCAGGGAAAACAAAACCTTCAAACATAACATAACTGCAGAATCTCTCACAACAGACAGCTAAAGCGGTGGTCCTCTTACCGCTTTTTTCTCCGGGCAGTAGAGAGGGCCTGTGGGGTGCAGAACTGCTTTTTGTGCGTAGTAGAACAGCTCTGAGATGTTCTTCAGATTCTTTGCAGAACACTACCAACAAGGAGGAGAGTGAGAAACATATATATATATATATATATATGTTACTTACAACCCCGCTCCGCGGTACATGAGCTCCGCTCCCACTTCTTACTAGCAGCTGACACATTGAAGTGAAAAGGGTCACGGCAAAGCAGGGCTCTCCTTGTTTACCTCGCTGTCTAAGTGTGTTTATGTACCGTGGGTGTGAGTGTGAGTGTGAGCTAAGTCGAGCACAGACAGGGTATTAGCACACAGGATCTGTCTGGGCGACGCGCTTGGTCTCATTAACCAATCTGAGGACAGTTGCTGCCCGGCTGTTAGATAGTAGTCTGCGCTGTAGCAGCACAATGGGGACAAAAGGTTCACGAATATGAACAAAAAAAGGTCAATACGATTGAGAAAGTAGCAGACAGACTTCCAACTGAGCATCAATTTGATCCCTTGTTAAAGTTAGAAGCCTGATGCTTTATTTTCCATTTTAACGTTTACTTAGATGTTTTTATGGACCGATAAACCGAGTAACAGAGCTGTTTCTCCTGCCCTCTTTGAAGATGAAAGCTTACATTGTTCTGTCTGATCCTGATGTCGATTTGCATTTGTGTTTATGTAACTCGTGACCTTGCGCTTTGCGCCCCGTGTGCCTGCCATGTCATCTGGCTTAGTCACTTAACTTCACACTCTTATTGCCCGGACATGCACATCCACCTCAAGTCGGTCACCCTCTCACCTCAACACACGTCTCTATCTCACTGTACTGGTTCATGATGGGCAGGATGGTCTCCATGCTGCTGTGCTCCACCAGGTCTGACTTGTTCCCAACCAGGATCAGAGGAACCCTGGACACACAGTTTGACAGTAATAGATCAAATATATTCACATATATTCCATCCTGGACATGCAGCCACTTATTTGGGCATTAAAAAAACAAAACACTGTGCGTCTTGCATCACAAACGTTCACACCTGCTGTCCTTGTCTGTGTTCTCAGTGATGAGAGGGATCCAGTGGCTCGTCACCTGCAGGAAACAAATAGATTATAAGCGATTATATAATGGTGCATCTGTTACAATTATGGAAACAATTCACACAATTATGTGCGCAGAAGTGTCTCACCTTTTCTATGGACTTCTTGCTATTGACTGAGTAGACAATGCAAATCACATTTGCCTGGAAGGGTGAACGAGACACACACACACACACAGCCATTAGGCTTTTACCTGGACTCAGCAGTCCTGCAGAGGCGAACATGTAAAGGCTTAATGCACAGACTGACCTTGGAGATCTCCTGAAACAACTGTTCATCTGTCTGCTCCGCCTCTGTGAGAAAAAAGGAAAACGAGCAACCAATCAGAACCGGGAATGTGATCGGCCTTCTTTTTCTTATCCTGCACCGGGGGGTTATCGCCAATACCCGAATAGTCCACGATGTGAGTGGGGACTCTCTCCGGTGTGACATCAGCAGGGATGGTGATTTCCTCGGCTCGGTAGGGAACCACTTCTGGGAACTCCTCGCTGACCAGGGACATGATGAGGGACGTCTTGCCCACTTTGGCTGAGAGCATGGGAGGATACAGCCGGGTGTGGTAGTAGTAGTAGTAAGACAATAGTTCCCCACAGACTCATTGGAGATCATATTACTATTTCAGCTGCTGGGAAATTACCTCTTGAATTAACAGGCCCATTTTAATGGGTAGTCACAATCAGTGAGATGCACCGTCCACCCACCTACCCATCCATCATCTTACCCACTGTGTCCCCAATGTACTCCAGTGCATATATGGCAAAGGCAAGAACTAGACATGGTCTCCACTCCATCACAGGGCCACACATATTCTCACATCCTTCATCCTCAGACCAGGAAAAACGACAAGTCCTAAACATGCCTAAACATGCATGTTTTGGGGGCTGTTGCAGATGCAGACCCCTCACAGAATGGCCAAAACTGGGATATGAGCAATGTAGGCTAGACAGCACCATTTACAGACAAACTCATGACACAGCTGTGTATAAAAACAGTGCATAGTAAAGTACCTAGGACGGAAAATAAGAGTTTGCTTCCCCATAAGCTATGATAAGAAACTCATCATCAGGCTCTGTGGCTCTATGGCTGATATTCAGTGATTTTCAATGTCCCACTCATTTGAAACGGAGACTACAGTTATAAGACGGGATTTATTTTGTTTTCTTGGGGGTTTATTTGTGAGAACTGGATTAGCATGGCCCACTGAATGCCAACGACATATTAACCATTATGTAATCTGCTCTTTCATTAGGATCAGGGACTATATCATATCATGGACTTTGCCAGTTGAAGCTACACAGCTGCTCGTTCTTATTCTGCGTATTTCTCTTGCTATTGTGAGGTGGAGCAGACACGGACACAGAAACCACCACCATCATCATCGTCATCCCCATCATGAGACCCTGGTGTGTCCGTCAGCATCACATGTCCTACAGCATCACCGGATCCCTGCAACATTGTCTCGGCCGTTTCCATCCTCTACTTACGCTCTCCCACCAGCAGTATCCTGACGTCTTTGCGCATCCTCTCCGGCTCTGTGGACAGACACGGCGAGCAGGTCTGCGTGAACCATCTATGCTCCTGTCTGGAGGGATGGAGGAGACGGCAGCTCGGCTCGGCCTTGCTCCGCTGCTCGCTGCTGGGACGGCGACATTTACATCTCAGCTCCGCGGCACAACAGCTTCGCAACACCCTTGTTTGCGTGTGTGCGTGTGCGTGTATATATATATAGGTATATATAGGCTCTAGTGTTCTTCTTCTTCGGTGTAACGCTCCTCTGCTGGGCTGTCAGGTCGGGTCAGTCACTCAGTGCTGCTGCCGCTGGCTTCAGGCAGCTAATCCACACACTAACTTGACTGTACGGCTACGTCAGAGGGCCGGGTCGTTACAAGGCGCGTGCCCAATTCACTCCCACATTCCCTACTCCCTATTCCCTACTCCCTACTCCCTATTCCCTATTCCCTACTACCTCTTTCCTACTCCCCATTCCCTACTTCCTATTCCCCACTGCCTTCACAGGGATTTGTAAATACAGTACTATGTTGTGCTGCATATATGAATCTTCACGTAACTCACGTAACTCACTTCAAGGGGCTTAATTGAGGGGCTGGAGCCTCCTCCAATGGTCGCATCAACCCATGATAAAGAGAAAGTAATAGTCGGTGGAGTGGCCAGATCTGACGGGCCACCCCAGTTACCACCCTTGTAACGAGGGGCGTTCAGGTACCATGGTAAATTTGATAATTTGAGACAATCACGACAGGTTTCTCCTTAGTAACTATATTAGTTTAGGTATTTTGATTATCTGACTGTAATGGCAGTTTTCAGACTTAACGGATCAGGACAATTGGTTGTTTGACACACAAACACACACTCCTTTGTAGCCCATTGTAATTAATTACGTCACAAGTGACACTGTAGTTCAACTTTGAACACGGTGTGTCTATATTAGCTGAATTAATACATACATGCCTTTAGTTATTGACAGGAATGAACTGTTTATCAAATTTATTAAACCCATGAAAGGTCAGTTTCACAGCACCAAATAAGTACTCAAGTAAAACAGTAAGTTAAACAGTCTCATATGGTATAAAAGTATAGTGAAATATTCACTGTATTCTCTGTCTCTCTTCTTTAATAAATACAGTGTGTGTTGGCAGTGTTGCACAGAGGAGCAAGGGAGACGGAGATTTTCCTTGGATGGGTTCAGAAGCGTCCCGGCAGTGTGTTGTGTGTCTCTAAAGGTGAAATCACAGTCTGAGCCCTTGCAAACTCCTCCAGTCATTTCCCCCGTTGCAGGTTGGCTTCGTCTACAGAATACAGCAGAACAGAAGAGTGAGGGGCGGCCGCTCTCTCGCATGCTTCACGTTAACCCCAGCTCATAGAGACATTCGAGCTGTGTCGGGTGCGACATACTAGCGTAGTCCTCTGGGGTCATGGGTTGAGAGATGACTTTCCTGAGGGCCTCTGTCCACTCCTTCTGCTCCTGGTCCAGCTCGCACATGAACACAAACTGCCTGCCCGGAGTTTCCAGAGTGATGCCACAGTGCCAGCGGCCTCCCCTCGCACTCCTGCCGCTGCTCTCTGACGAAACAGAGTAGCCGTGGCTCTCTGTGCCGATGAAGACGGCTCCCAGCTCCGAGGCATCCTGAGAGCCAAAAAGGTCACGACTGTGATTGACATTATATATATCTTTGCACAGTCAGTTTTCACACACGCTGTTGATCTGTTAGTTACCAGTGGAGTTTTGAAGTATAGAAGTTTTCTGTTCATGGAGCAAAGGGTGAACCACCTCTTCTTGAATGGCTCCCGCTGCTGAAAACACACAGTAAAAATGGGAAAATGAGGAAGAGATAAAAACAAAATAATGGTAATAAGTGACTTAACAGACAAATTTACTATAGTAATAGAAGTGAGATTGCTGACAGACCGTTGGGCCCGTTTTCTCCATGAAGCCCTCCTTCAGGCAGCTTCTTGTTATCTGTGGTATTAACTGTGCAAAGACAAAACCGAGACAAACGAGGTCTTTTCATTCTTCAACTTTAACAAGCCATGAGATAAATGTATGTAACATGTATGTAATAAATTCTCTCACATCGTGTTCTTGCAGGGTGGGATTTTTCTTCTGGAGGTATGCTAGACGTGTAGCGCGGATAGCATTGAACAGGGACACGATAATCTGTGGGACATCAGATACAGAGGTTCACAGAAGTCTTGGGTTCAAATCCTGGTTAGACAGAGGGTATTTCTGTGTGTTTTCATGTTCTTGCCCTGCAGGGAACCTCCCTCAATGAACTTTCTGTCTAAGTTCCTTATTTCCCTTTGTATATTTCAGTTGGGTGAAAGGGCAAATGAGTGGTTAGCACTGCCATCCCGTGCTGCAGCATGGAGGTCTCACCTGTCCATTCTCATGATAAACAAACAGGTTCCTGATGCGCTCGTCATGCAGGTAGGAGATTTGCAGACCATGAGCGTGGTTTATCTTCTCCGGCTGGAAGACAGCATTCAGGTCCTTCATGGAGATGATGGCCTTAGGAGCCTTGGACTTGGTTGGTTTTGATCACACAAAAAAAATCGCAGAGAATTAGGAATTGAAAGGTTATGTGAGTGTTGTCTGCATCAGCTCTTAAAACATGGTACCACAAAATAATGCTGACAGAGACAGTACTCACATCCTCTTTAATGAAGTATCTGAGGGTGAAGTCCTTTCGGGATAGCTGAAAGATCCTCTTTAGAAACTGCTTGTTGTCTTTGCCCTTCTTCCACAGTGTTGTCTCAAACAGGTCTGGGTGAGACAGGACAAGATAAGATAAGTACTTATCTTATATTGCTGTATCATATTATATTACATCCAAGCAAAATTCAGAATATTACACAGGGATCATATATTACACAGGGATAGTTACCAGAGGTATATGTTTGCTGGAAGAAGTTGTTTTCTCCTGTGAATTCTCTTCTTTCATACTTTGCACGGATCCACTGATCTTTAAGGACTCTAAAAGCAAAGATAAACACAAGTGCTGAAGTTAATACCACCTGAAAAGAGGGAGCAAGCTTATCACTGCTGAATGAGGTACAATCTGTCCGATGCTTTTTGTTCCTCCCCGCAGCTCTCCACTCCCATTCACAATAACAGACCATTTTGTTGATCCTCTGTTTCTCTTCCACTCTGCTCACGAACATGTGGTAGTCACTCACATGCAGTCTTTTTGTTGTGGTCGGTAGAAGAAGGCAGGGACACACTTCTCATAAATGGCTTTGGCCGCAGTGTTTCCCCTCGACTGCATGAACTGGAGCGTGACATTTAAGAGGATGTGAGAGGGCAATTAGTACATACTGTCCGTCTATCATAAACGTGCTTCCATCTTTCATCCAGACTCAGTAAAGCCTCGAGAGAAAATGTATGAAATTACAAGGAATAAACACAAAAGTTTCAAAATGAGAGAAACAGAACGATCTACTTATTTTCCAATTGCATTAAGATGCTGACACATGATTAGACGACTGCCATGAAATACCCTGATAAAATGAACACAAACTGCAGATTATACCTCCACAAGTGAATCTTCCCAGCGATCCAGCCGTATGGATTTCACTTTGCTCACTGCAGGCAAGTTGCGATGTATGCCCGAGCAGTTCAGGCACATAAAGATACCAAGAGTGTAGGAGGCCCAGTCTGGCTCTGCAAGGGTCAGATACATTAAGTATTACACAGCGAGAGGCAACTAAATACAGGACACAGTTTGTGAGAGCTTCAAAGACAAACCACTACATATATGAGGTTATTTTGAGAGGTGGGGGTACTTCTCGAAACAGAAGAATAATGTCTGAGCTCTCAGTTTGTTTTTCACTCGCACAGGAGGAACAGTTGGTCAAACCAACAAAACGTGTCTGTAGATACTTCCCCTCATGAAAGTTAATTACAAAAACATGAGTCGGCTGTAAAATATCATGTTAAGAAATAGTCCTGTTACCAAACAACATCACGTGGCCTGATGGCAAAGGTTTCTGTTTAAAAATGCTTGAGTCAAACTGATGACTATGATAATCCAAACAGAAATTGGGGCAAAAATCTATGGAAATTAGACAAATTGATGAATCAAATCTCTCTTTGTCAGTGTACTCACCAGGAGCTCCACAGTCAGCACAGAAGTCGTTACCTGGCTGCCTCACCAAATCAAAGAGGATTTTGTTGTTTCTTTCCAGACTGGCCATAGGTGAAGGTGGTGTTGTTTCTGTCAGACCAACAGCTGAGTCCCAGGTGCAAAATTACTAGGCAGCAGCTCCATAGTGTATCCACACTTTTGAATGGCTTCGAGCTCCGCAGCAGGTGAAAATTGTGATTTCTTCTGTCTGGCCACTGACCAAGCATTTCCTCTTACCAGCACGGCACCATGAAGTTTATTGTTCTGCACACAAATGCAGTTGTCCAGAAATAACAGAGAAAGGAAGTGAAACAGACGTCACTGTGTAAAATGGTGATAGGCTTACAATGTCGGGCTCGTGGACTTATGCGTTGCTCACACAAAACTGTAAAACACTGTCTTTGTGGGTGGGTGTGACATTGTAAAATATCTGACTCAACTTTTTCCTCATTAAACCATGGTGTTGGATTTACTTGAGTTATGTGGTAGATGTGACAAATAAAGAATTCTAAGACTTAAGTCCTTAATTACAGCTGTATATGTGATGTTTTATATGTTTTAGTTTTATCAAGCAGAATTATTTTTAGACTTTGCACAAGTAAGTTTGTACATTTGCTGTTACAAATCACTGTTTGAGACTCTGTGGAGTTCTATTCAAAGTGAGACTTGTGGAAAACTGGAATTGGTGTAATGGTGGAACTAACCATATGACCCTAAGAGAATTTTAGCTGTATTGGCAAATATTTTGAAAGGGAACTAGAAACTAGAACTGACAAAGCTTTTGGCACAGAGATTCAAGATTCTTTATTGTTTTTGTACAAAAATATTCAAAAACAAAATTAGGTACAAATAAAACGAGCGTGAGAGGTGCTAGAATGAAAAGGAGTGTGAGCCATGTGATGGATGAGTGACAACATTGATGTATAAAGCCTCTAAGATAAGATGATAGGGTGGACAGAAATATGTTAATTTAAGAAAAACATTCAAAATACACAGACCATGTGCTTAAAGTAATCTGGATGTCCATGAAATGAAATCTATAAAGTTCTCATGGCGTTATAGCACATGTGGAATACATTTCATTAATCTCATATTCTAAATCTGTTCACAGATTAAGCTCCCATGCTTACATGGATTTTCAAGGCACTTCATTTGAATTCTTTATTTATACGCTTTATTGATCTCTATATTCCCTTTTGGAAAATTTGGGCTCCAGAAGATAAAACATCAACAAAACATGTGGGATCACAAGTAATCATTTCAGGAGTACAAAAATACAATATATACAGGATCTATATGAATTGATGCAAAACAAAAGTTTGAGACAATGTGAAAGAGTGAGAGTACAGTGCAAAAATCGTTGTATGCACAAAAATATAACATCAGTTGATCTAATACGATATGATTAATAGAAGTCCTGAGGAAGAATGTAATGCAGCATTTATTTCTTCTTGATGTTATACTCTGTTTCCATTGTGATGTAGCTTTTTTCTCTTATGTAAATCGTTTTGGTTAAAAGCACATGGTGACTAAGTCTAACTGAAAAATAGAATAGAATAGAATAGAACATACCTTTATTTGCCCTACAATGGGCAAATTTCAAGTGGACAGTGCAGTAGTACAGAGGTAGGTAGCAAAAAAGTCATTTGAATATTTAAAAAAAACCTAACAGAGACATAAAACTTTAAAACAACCACAATTTTACACAGTGCTGTACATCACGTAAAAATGATAATAAAAGAACATAAAACAAGACAAAGTGTCTCCAAAATGATACATTTTACAGTTACAGGTTGTGTTTACTTCTACTCCACGGCACAGCTAGGCTAGCTCAGTTTCTATTATCTCCACTGTGAGAAGCAGCATGACCACCACACGCCTCCTGGCAGCAGGGGGCGCTGTGCACCTACAACTCTGCTCATTCATTAATAACAACCAACGAAGAAGAAGCTCCCGGTGCTAAACATACAACCAGAGGACAGAGTTGTCGTCCCAGCTGTACCATGCTGTAGCTTTATGTCTCTTTTCTTCTTAGTCTGTAACGATGTGGCTCACCAGGCGGTTCCTATCGTCGGTCGCTCAGAGAAGTACGTGTTTTGTTTTGTGTGATCCCTGAGCTGTCACAGTTTAGCAGCCCTGCTGCCTGGCTGTCCAGTATGCCTCCATGATTGTCTCCCTTAAGTTCACCTGTGGACCTTTCATCCATCCCTCCCTCCCTCCCTCCCCAGGACACTATGCGGGGCAGCCCGGGCTGTTCCTCCGGCCTCAGCGCTGCTCCCAGGCCGAGCTGGAGCCTCGGTACCTGCAGTGCACATGTTGCTGGAGGAGCCGGGTGCCCGTGGCCGGCTTCGAGACCCTGGACTCCGCCCTCAGCTCGTCCAGTTCCTCCTCGTCCTCGGACTCCTGCGGGGATGACAGCAGGTCCCTGGACGCCTGCTACACCCCGGAGCAGAGGGACGCCATCCTGCAGCTGCTCAACAACGCCAGCCTGACGGAGCTGGCCGGGGTCAAGCTGCTGCGGGGCCGCAAGTCCGCCAACATCGTGGAGTACAGGACGAAGAACGGACCGTTCAAGACCCTGGAGAGCGTGGTCAACGTGCCCCTGCTCAAGCACAAGAGCGCCGTCACCGTGTTCAACTCCATCCTCAACCCCGTCAAGAAGGAGAAGAAGGTGAAGATCCAGCTGGCCAAGTTCATCAGGCCCGAGGTCGACAGGTCCTGGTTGGAGGTGATTGTTTATTTGTTTATGTTTCTGTCTTTTGGATAAGATGAGAAAACGATGCAAACATTCAGGGGTAAAATTACAGCACACAGAGATACACAGGGGTAGAAACAAACCTTGACTGATCTTGACCAAGTGATTCTTATTATTAGCCAGTCATAGAAAATCTGTTCAGTGTTACAGATGGAGAACTGTGAGACCTCAAGTATAAGTGAGGCCTCAAGAAATTCAGTATGAGACTGTCCAAACTGCTCTAGAAGTTGCATATATACTGAGACTATGGACTGAGTTTGAACCGGTTCTTACCGCTGACTCAAGAAAGGAGTGGTTCTATATGAGAACTGGTTTTTCAAGGCCAGAACCATTTCATTTGGCATGGCAGTGTAATGCTGCCACACTGCAAAAAAAGACTTAGAATCACATATATTTTTCGTGTTTTAATGTTATTTTTCAAGTTCTAGCGTTAAATTGTGTCGCAAGACATCATATACAGTATGTATGCAGATCTAAAGCAACCACTAAAACTTCCACAGTGGTGGTACAGATGTGATGAACAGACTAGATTTTAGTCTTCTCCTCACTCAAAGTGCTTCGCGGGGCAAGTCACATTCACTTATTCATACCAGCTTAACATACACACACACACAGTGATGACACAGCAGGGCTGGGATTAACCGACCATCTGATAAGAGGGCGACCACCCTGAACCACAGTCACCCACAGATATCTGATCCTGTTGTAACTTACACATTTCAGAGTAGTTAGACCGTGCACGCTCCATGTTCATTCTGCAGGATTTGTGTGAATATTTTGTCATTCTCGATATTGTTCTCGTTTTTCCTGCTATGTGTACAGAAAGTCCATAACTGGTTTGGTCAGTTGTATGGGAGAGGAAATGCATCAGCTCCTTATGCTGTGCTATAATTTTGTGTCCGTCCCCTCAGGAAGCCAGCTCCATCGTGTCCATCGTGTGCGGGACTAACAAAATCGCCTGGACCCACGTGGACCGCGGGATGATGGTCCGGGAGTGGCAACAGCTGGACTGTCCGAATTTCCTGAGGGGGACGTACATGGCCTCTGCCTACTTGACCGATGTGAGCGTAACTTACCAGAGTCTCTTTTGTTTTGTTTTTTTATTGAAATGTGACACGCCTGCCAGGAGGAGCTGTGTGATGGTGACCAGAGCCTCTCCCTCTCTGCCGCCAGGTCTCTGCGGTCGTGGCTCTGCTGCCCACAGCCGACTTCTACATCATAGAGAAGCCCTCCATCACGGTCCAGAACACCGCTCTGTTCCCCATCATGGCCCACATGAGGGCCGTGGAGGCCATGCTGTTCGCTCTGCTGGAGCCCAGAAACCCTCAGCCCGAGGCCAACATTCCTCCCAGGTGAACACACTGTGAATGTGATACCCCGATGAGACACAGAGAGGGAGTTGTAGAAGAAAATGTTTAACCCTCCCTCGATCAGATTCATTTAATCAGATCCGACCCTTCCTGCTAAACTCATAATCAAACCCCTCTGTGTAGATTTAAACAGAGACAACCTGAAGCTTCAAAGAAGCCATCCATAATACTGGAAAAATCACACGCATGAGCGGTTAAAACTCATCTGAAACCGCCACAGCTCTGGAGCCCAGGAAGTGTTTTTCCTCCTTCTTTCTAACAGCGACCTCTCTCGCCCCCCCTCCCCTCCGCAGGGTGCTGAACATGATGCGGCTGGCGGTGGGGCGTCACTTCGGGCTGATGGTGGGCGACTCGCGCACCAGCGGGGCGCAGACCGTCCGCCGGCTCATGACCGAGTCGGTGACGCAGAAGATCCCCAGGATCAACTTCCCGCCGGAGCTGCTGCTGAAGCACAGGAACTCTTTCCAGATGGGCACGCGCAGGGAGGGCGAGGAGCTGTGCGACGCCCTGCTGCAGGCCGTGGCCTTCTACGAACTGCTCGGCGAGTCCTCCAGCTAACGCTCGCCACGGGGGCGCGGCTCGGGCCCGCCAGCCGCCGCCGCGCGGGATTTTAACAAGTTCACGTTACTGTCACATCAAATCACTTATTCAGGTTTTTGGGATTGGGAGGGGAGGTGGCCTGTAAGGAGGAGCATGTGAAGATTCTGTTGTTTCTCTCCCTATAAAGATATTCACCCCTCCTTGAATGAACGATGACGATTTGTATAATTTACAAAAATAAGGTTTTTATTTATGTACATGTAAATAAAAACAGATTTGCTACGCGAGCGGTTTCAACAACATGATTCGGTCGTACTTAAGTTATTGTGGATGTGAGGCCGTGCAGTCCTTGTCCGGGGTCTTCGCTGAGGGAAAGTCTTCGGCCAGGAGTTGCACGGTCGACTTCGACAAGCCCAGGGCTGAGCCTCTGAGGTGGCTTCCACTGCGGAGGACGAATCAATAGAATCTGTGAATATTGATTCTCGTGATGGCTGGTGATGACTTGAAGGAGAATCGGACACAGGAGCTGGCTTCAAAGGAAGCAGATATGCTTTAAGATACGCCCCCTCCCCCCCCTCCTTCCTTGCTGTTATTGAAGGTGTCTGCCTCACCCGGCCGTCTCGTCTCGCTGCGAGCGGCAGATGTGGCGCAGGACGGGCAGGTAGTCCACGCAGACGGCTCGTCTGTCCCCCAGCAGGCTGAGAGGGCCGCTGCCGAGCAGCGTCCTGCTCAGGTTGAACCTCCTGCGGCAGACGCTGGTGGGGACAGACACGATAATTAAAAAATATATAAAAACACCTGTTTCCCTACTTACAATGGAGTATTAGGGCCACAATGAAAAAACAAATCACAAATTATAAAATTAAGTCATAACATAGGAAGAAAATCACTCTATTACGAGAATAAAGTCATACTTAAGACAGAAGTAGGTTGAGCCGAGAAAAGGTGAGCAGGTAAGGCTGATGTAGACTACATGTTCAACACTTTAACACTGAATTGACCTGTGTAAACTGATCAGTTTAATAAACATTTAATTAACAACCTACTTCCTTTTTTAAGGAAGTAGGGAGTCCTTTTTAACTTTATTCATGTACTATGATTTTTTCCCATAATATTCTGACTTTATGACTGTTCTGGTAATTTGTGATTTTTTTTTATATGTGGCCCTAATACCTCGTACCTACTGTATTTGTGTTATACATTTATATTTCGCTGACTGAAACGAGACAAAACAAAAAAAGCCGTTCTGGACAGTCACCAGCGAGGATCTCACCTCGGCACACAGGGTGATTGACAGCTGAACCTGAGGCTCCGCCCTCTGGGAGGAGCAGGTAAGGTCTCCACCAGCCTCGGGTCTCCCGGCTCGTCTCTGCATCCCTGGGCTCGGCTCCACGCCTTCAACACTCGCCTCACGCACCCGTGACACCCCAAGCCCTCGACCGCGGCCCGGACGTCCAACAGTCTCTCCCGACCACGACTCCAGCCCCTCTCCTCCACCTCCTCCTCCTCCTCTTCCTCACCCTGCTCCCCTGACAGACCGTCCCTCATCTCTGCTCCTGTCCACACGAATGCGTCTTCGCTGCGGGGCGCCGGTGGCACGGTGGCATCGAGGTGGGACATGAGGTCGAAGAAGTCCGTCAGGGCGCCCAAAACGTCCCGTCCAGTCTCGTCTCTTGAAGTCGTGTTGGGCCTTCTCTGATTTGGTGTCCCAGTGGACGAGGACATGCATCTCCTTCTGGAGAGCTTGGAGACCCTCCGGACGGGCTCGTTGCGGGAGGTGGTCTCCTTCGGGTCGACATTTGGATTCAGACGTCGTGCGTGAGGACGAGGAGGCGACGGCTCGGAGCAAGCCTCTCCGTCTGGGGGGACGTCCTCGGGCCTGAGGGGAAGAAGAAGCTCCAGGTTGGAGTAGAGGAGCGGCACTCCTGACCTCCAGCTCTCAGAGGAGAGCCCCAGGAGCCACATCATCTCTTTTTCAGACCAGAGTCCCACCTGAGGGATGGAAGGGAGGAGTTCATCTCGCTGCAAATGTGTGTCTAAAGTCAAGATCGAAGCAGTAAATCTGAGGAAAAGGGTAACACAAGCGAGAGAATTTGAAATAAGATGAAATAAGATAAATGTTGCTTCAAAGATTATAGTGCTCAGATTATCTGTTAAGATATGTCTGCTAAGATTATAGTGTAAAGATGAACACTTACACGAGAAATGAACTCTTTAAGCAAAATAAATAGAAGAATTTGAATTGAAAGATTTTATCGTCATTGTTCACAATGTTACAACAAAATTACAGAGGTGACGTCAAGTTGCTGTCTTTGGTCCTAATATAAATCCAAAAACCGTCGCAAAATACAACATTCCCAGCAATTCAATGTGCTATCAAGTAGGCACGATGACACCCAGTGTGCACACAAAACACTCTCTGCTTTGACTGATCTCTGTAAGTTGGTTTACCAGTACTTGCCTTTAGAAGGTTTAGCAGCTGCTTCCGGGTCACTGGCGGGAGCCCCAGCATGCTGGGAGCGCAGCCCGACTCACAACCAGGACGTCGTAGGACATCGGCGCTCAAAGCTGAGGGATGAGAAGGTCGACAAATTTCCTCCTGGTGCGAGCTCCGCCCCCGGCCGCCGCGCGTCCAGAGCTGCAGCTGCAGCAGGCAGCGCCTCACGTCGCCCCCGCACAGCCGGACCAGGCCGCACACGTCCTGCGGCTCCGGCTGCAGCCGCCCCTCGGTCAGAGCCACCAGCCGCAGGTAGCTGCACACGCTGGCCTGGGAGACAGACTGAAATGGTCAAATACGCCCTTGTACCGCACTCTAATGAGTGACTGCAAAAAACCACATCTGATTCTGAGAAATAAGGTTAAACAAGTTGACATGATAATGATTATTTCAAAGGTGCTCACGTGGTCTTCAACTTTGGGAAAATGAAGGCCCTTTTAAAAAGTATTAATGAGTCTTAATTGGTATTTTATGAGGTATTACATTTTGCTGGTATTCAAACTCTTTCCAAGTAGTCTGTTTGGCAAAGTCATGTTTTATGTTTCATGGTGAACAGTTCACCGTAGGTGACCGTAGGTATATCTTAAAGGGACATTGTGTAGGAATGACTCCCATCTAGTGTTAAGATAGCGTATGGCATTCAGACAAATAGTGAACTCTGAACTCGCTTTTTCAAATTTGTATGTATAGCGTCTCTTGCTAATTTTCTACCCCGTTGTCTCTGCATTGGCTCAGAGGGAAAACGCGCCAGTGCAATTTGTCCCTTGCAGGTAGCTGTAGTTTCAAGATGGCCGACTGTCATGGCGCTTCCCTATTGGCACACCAGTCGAATGTATAAACAAATCTAAAATTAGATTGTCAGATAGATAGATAGATAGATAGATAGTCAGATTATTAGTAGAGGTCTTGTTGCACCAATGACAACGCACATATAAAAGCACACATTGATTTTGGCCAAAAATCAACAAAAATACTAAATATAAATACAATGTCCCTATAAGAAATGGACTCTTACTTAACTCAAACATTAAGAAAAAACGAGGGTGAGAACCGAATATATTGCCGCCCCATTCCTAACGCGAGCACAAAAGAGGAGAAGAAGAATGCGCCCTCCTTGTGATGTGACCGTAGACGGACACGTACCACCGACGGCGTTTTGAAAACGATCTCGTCCATGCTGCCGCAGAACCTCTCTCTGAACGTGGGATCTAAAGAGAGAGAGAGAGAGAGAGAGAGAGAGAGAGAGAGAGAGAGAGAGAGAGAGAGAGAGAGACCCTTTCAGTTGCCCAGCTGCGCTTTCTTGTCCTCTGATCTGCGCTGGCAATTTTACCGTCAGTGGTCAGAACGACGGGCCTTTTGGTGGTCGCCATGAAAGCCTTAATGGCGGCGAGGAAACCCACATCTTCGTCAAATATGACATCGACCTGCGAGACAGAGAGAGAGAGAGAGAGAGGGTGAGAGAGAGAGAGAGAGAGAGAGGGACGCCCCCCCCAGGCCCCCAGCCCCGGTCATGTGTGGTCCCTCGTCCCGCCTAACGATGATGGATGATGTTTGTGAGGGCGCTGCTTTTCTTGGCTCACCTCCTCAAACAGAATCAGTGATGTGGCCGTCTTTTTGTCCGGCCGCGCCGTTTGATCCGGGCCCGGCGACGCGCCGCCCGCCGCTGTGCAGTCTGGCTCCCCGCCGCCGCCGCCGCCGCCGCCATCCGCCGAGGCCTTCATCACGAAGAGGCTGGCCAGGGCCGGCTTCGCCCTGCCTCTCCCAGCGCGGCCACCGAACCTCTTTCTTGAGGCGGAGGTCACATTTTTGAGAGCCGCCGTTCTCCCTGATTAAAAGGGACGAGGGCGAAAAGGCCCGTGAGGTGCCATCCTGAAAAAAAACCTCACGCGTCACTCTTCATCGTCGTACCGGGTAAGCTCTCCGCTTTGGAGGCAGAGCTGTAGTTGTTGAAGTACGCCGGTCTCAGCGGGTCCTTCCCCGAAGTCTCCACTAGATGGGACTGGGTGGCCTCCTTCAGCTGGGACAGGACGTGGCCGCCGCTCCGCAGAGAGGAGCAGTTCACCTCGAATACCTTTGATTGGGGAGAAAAGAAAAAAGAAAAGATGTCTGGGTGTTTGTCTTTGTTTGTTTGTTTGTTGGCATGTTCTGTCCATCGACAAGTTCATTTCAACACCGTTTTAAGACTTTTTAAGATCTTCCCAGAAGATTTTCCACAAAAAAAAAAACACCTTTTCAGGCTGTAATAATCAGGGTTATAGAGCAAATCACACAAACACACATACATACATACATACATACACATTTGGTCCTAACTGACACTGACTGCCGATCAAATGGGCCATACCTTGGGCAGTCAAACTATCTGGAAAGAGTTTGAATCGGAAAAATTGAATACTTCATTAAGTAACAATTAAGACTTTTCAATCCTTTGTAAAAAGCCTTGACTTTTGTCCAAATGGATGCATTTAGGACCCCGCAGACACCCTGATCGATTCAGTGTTCAGGGTCACTTGAGACATTTGTTGCAGATGAGGTTAATGTTTCTTTGCTGAGTCCGGTCCGTCCCTTAGCCTCTATCCAAAGTTTTACAGTCACATGAGAAATGAGCCTTTGGATTAGTTGTGACAAAATAATGATGTTTTTGTTACTATGGCTCTCACTATTGCGCTAACGGTGACATCTTTTGCCATTAGCTCATGGAGAGAGTGGGAAACAACGATCACGGCTTCGCGTTTCCTGCCCGGCCGCGTTCAAACACACGACGGCGGAGGCACATTTGATCGGCCCCTGGCAGCGCAGACTCGGTTGTCGTTTCGGGGACCGGTCCCAACCTTGAAGCCAAGTTCCTGAGAGCAGGCGTACACGGAGGCGGTCTTGCCCACCCCTGCAGGTCCTGTGATCAGCATGGTGTTACAAAGCGGCTCCTCTCTGTCGATCCCTGGCCCGGCCTCACCCTGGAAGTCCCCGCAGTCCCAGGAATCTGCACAGGACGACAGCTGTTACTTTTCCAATAAAGAAAAAAAAAAAAGATCCCACACACAGAAAAATCCTCTGAAGTCCAGAGTTGTTAAAATGAAATCCCGGTCATGTGTGTTTCCTAAACCGAGCGGCCAAAGTATGAAATGCTCGGTCACAGCTCATTAGAAACCACATTAAAAATCTGACCCCGAGTCCTCCCTTCGTGTGACGAATGCCAGCTCACACTGCACCTCTGCTGTTTTCTTCTCGTTTCGCCTCCTCCAATTTTCTCCTCTCATCGCAGTCGGCCCTGAGTTTCCATTTCCTTAACCAACTGAATTCCAGAGGAAGAGAAAAAAGGGAGAAACAAAACACAGAATTAAAGCCTCTCGCTCGTAGATTTGAAATCCAATATTGCTGAGGAGGCCTGAGGGAGCACACCATGCAACCCGGAGTACAAAGACTATTATTATGAGTTATTCTGAATGCGATTCCAGCAACGTGTTTTGAAGAGGTCGGGACCGGGGGGCGAGGGGGAGGGGGGGCAACAAAAGACTGAAATCTGGCTCAGACTCACCTCTGCAGCTTGTTCACAGCGGTGGAGTTGCCGACGACTTCGCTCGAATGCTGAGGACTGTACTTGTCTGTCCAGAGGACGTCCTCCGCACACGAATCTGGACCGACAAAAAGCGGAGGACTTCAATTAACGCTGGCATTAAAAACATCACGATATCAAAAAAAAACCCCAAAACTATACCTCCATGGAAAATATTGCACGTGTTGAGCGGCTTGCTGCAGGAGTCTGGATTAACATTTGGCTCAGAGACGTCGTTCCCCAGGCCCGCCGGGCTCAGGCTCTGCTGTCTCAGTCTGTGGGTGCGACTCAGTTTGCTGACCCTGGGCTGCCGCTCCGGGCCGTTCTCCTCGCCTCCCCGGGCTGAGACGGGACAGCGGCCTTCACCCTCTGGACACAGACCGGAGGGCCTCAGGCGCTTGGGCTTCGCCTCGGAACTTTGGTTTGTCCGTTTCCTCTTCTGGGGGGAGCTCACATCCAGGCTGCTTCCTGCTCCTGAGGTCAGATAGAGGCAGCTCAGCTCCAAGATTCAGGAGTTTTAGCTGTTTCATGTCAGTCCATGCAGAAGACACTGGCAGTAAAGCAACATGGATATTTTCCTAGGGCTATCTGTCTATCTACATACATTACTTTATCAAGGCATATTATTATCTACACATTAGAAACAATATGTTAACAATAACAATCAGAGACAGTGACTAGAAAACATCAACAAAAACAGATTTCCTTATTTGCTTTCTAGAACATACTATCAATAGTTATTGTCATGTCACTATTGCCAGAAGTAATTATGATGATTATATCTAGGTATTATCAATGGTTTACTATCATCTGTAGGAACCTTCACTAAAATATCCAAATACAGAAAACAAACTAAAATCTCTCTCTCTTTCTCTCTCTCCCTCCCTCAAACCTCGGGGCAATTTCAGAGTCTCCAATGCAACTTAAACCTGCTTGGTCTGAATAGGATATTAAATGGACATCTTCATACTTTGAGGAGACAGCGTTACCAGAATTCCCAACTCATCATACTGTTGTTATAAAGTTGTTTATAGCCCTCGGACCGACCAGGATACAAAGCTGGGGTCCTTTCTGCTGTGAAGGGGGAAACATTAACCACTGATCCACAGTGCGCCATTATGAAGCCTCCAGTTCATATGAATTGTCTGCAAATGGACCTCTCAATGAGGTGGGGAAATGTGTGTATTCTGGATTTTCGTGAGGAGGAAGAGTTTGAGTGCTGCGTTGAGAGTTCAGATTTACCTTTGAGAAATAATTCAAGAAAGTATCTCAGTCGTGTTTCAGTGTGTTACAGGCCATGTTGTGAGGGATGAGCCTGCAGCCCGGTCTCACCTGAGGGCGCACCTTCCTGCACGCCTGCTCTCCTTTGCAGAGTGCCGAACACTGCTCGGACTGGAAAAGAGGGATTGGATGTTTGGATCTCCTGCAGACAGCTGTGCACAAATGAGGCGGGCAGCTGTGATCTGCATCTGCAACTCTGCAGAGTCTCTGAGGATGAGGAGGAGGGGGAGGAGGTGGTAGTGGAGGAGGAGACCTGTTGACTCTGCAAACCTTCACCCTGCACGTCTGTAGGCTGCTCCAGCTTCCCATCACTGCTCCGTCCACGGTTTGCGCGCAGGAAAATTGGTGCAATCTTTACATCTTGGGTGCAGAAACTCTTTGGAGCACAGGTGTCTTTTAGAGCATCTGGTCCCGCGTGAGAGCAGCCTGAGCCCGGGGTGGCTCCCGGTGTCCTCTCGGTGACTCCCGCCCGCTTGCCTCTGCGCGTCGGCTTGTTGAGTATCATTAAAGAGCTCAAAATTAAAAACTCCGGGCTGACTTGTCAGCTTTTGGCCTCTGCTCCCACACATGACAGAGCGGTGACGTCACTGTGCGCGACAGATTTAAGGAAAATCTTCTATTTTTTCCTTAAACAACGACCAAACATTATAACTTTTAACGTTATAAAACGTTTTATTTTTGAATGAAAGGTTTCACGATACACTTGAAAACGGAAAAATTTGGATCCGTGTTTTGGATCGTAAAAGAATCAAACTTTAACGGAAACGATGACGTCGAAAACAAGCGTCAAAAAGTTAGCCAAAGATCGTATATTTACAACTACCAAAGTCGATGCTAGAGAAAATAAGTGACGTGAAATAACTGAAAATTAAAGCCTAACGTACAACGTACGTATCGTCAGCTTGTAAGAGCCTAAATGATATATTTTCGTCCCTTTTGAGCGTTACACCAAATTACTTCATGTGTTTATTGATTCATTCAGAAGTGCACACAGTGGCAGCTCTTACCGTTATCACCTAGTCTGTGCATCCTCCTGCAGAGAGAGTGGTTCTTTTAAACGCCATCCATGAAGCTCTGGGATAAGAGATTTCAAGACTTCAAAAAATTAATTTACAACTTAATTTTAAACTTAGTTTATTAAACTTAAAACGTGTAGCAATATTTGTGTAGTGTAGGTATACCAGTACTTGCACCAGTCCTGTATAAGTGTACTTAATGATTTTAAATAGGTATATATGAGCCACAGTAAAAATTCTTGCTTGACAGTTGACAATTCTTTGTACTTTTTTTTCTATATATTTTTAGCATATTAGTTTACCTTTAGCATTATTTAGTATTGCATCATGGGACTGAAAGTAGCGATTTTTGCATTAGAATATATTGAAACTCATGTACTTTTCAATTTGTGTGTAAATGAAATTCTGTGGACACTGGCACATTTATAAATAGTTACAACCTCCACTGTAACTGTCAAGCCATTGAAGACAAGCGACCACAAGACTGAGGTGTATGTCTCGACTGTTAAAACACTGAAACATTACATTACACAAATAAGGTCAAATGTATTTTATTTCTTTAAATATAAAAAGCCCCTTAACCAGAGTGTACAGTTCACGATTCTTAACAGGGCGTTTTGACATTGGTGAACACGTCTCCCTTTTATCCAGATGAATGCAGAAACCCTCCATGAACACTGGTGGGGTGTATGTGTGTGTGTGTGGAGAGGGGGGTGGGGGGGGGTATTGGTAAATTTGGTTGTCCACAAGGAAAGTCTGACAGCGTAATAAAACAGTGATGAAAGCCAGTTGACCACACTATACAACAAAAACTACTGCTGCTGTTGCTTATAAAGAGGAAAAGAAAGAAAGACTGTCGGTGGAATGAAGCAAAACTTAAAAAGAAAAAAAAAAAAAAAGACTGATGAAAATATTCCCCTTTGGCATAAACTGTGCCGAAAAGGACAGACGAGTGAGTTGGACCTGAAAACCCAAGCATCCAAGTAAACGGCATATTGCTTTGAGAGAGAGAGAGAGAGAGAGAGAGAGAGAGAGAAAGAGAGAGAGACACAGCAACCTGTTAGATATTGGACTCAGGAAGGGGGTGGGGGTGGGGGGGCACAGCTAAACATTTGTGGTTACATGTATACACATTTCTGTCAGTCAAGCTACTGATACTCACAATCCATGTTCAAAAATCAACATGATCACGCCTCAAAGTGAAAAGAAACTACAGGTGCCGGTATCATCATTGTCGTCATCGTCAGAAAAACGGGACTTCTTGGTTGTTTTTTTTATTTAATATTTTTTGTACATCTGGAGCGTTCGGCGCGCTCAAACACGTCCGATGAGGTGGTGATGATCATGATGAGGATGATGATGATGATGCGCTGCTGGTTGCTGGAGTAAAATCTGAGGAAGGCGGAAAACTCGAAAAAGTTCCCTGGTTTTCCTTGAGCTATTCAGCCATACAGGCACAAGGCTTGGAGGAGGGTGGTGGGGGGGTTGTTGAAGAAGTAGGAGTTTGGAATTTTATTCTTTTTGTCCGTGATCCAAGGCGTTTACAGTAAAACACTATTGTCATGGCAAACTACCAGCAACAACAACAAAAACAAAACACAAAAACGACCCACAATCCTCACACCAGGCTGTCAGGACGTCGCGTTCTCTCGACCGGATGAGCCCTCCACATGAACGCTCGTTCACCACAGTGAAGTCAAGCCCACCGAAGCTTCTCTGGGAAGAAAAAGACGCTTTTTCTTCTTTCTTGATACAAAAAAAACAAAAAAAAAATCATTTGGCGCAGCATGAATAACAATAAGACCAGGAAACCGAAAAAAAAAGAGACAATTTCAAGGTAAGCTTTCTAAATACAAACACCAAGTGCTAAAATAATAACAAAAAAAAAAAATCAGCTAAAGAGGATAAGTTCTCGACAAGGTTATTGTGTACGTGTACAAACAATCAATAGTGACAATGTTGGCGGTACAGCTCGGACTGTAGTCTCCATACGGCCGCGTCCAGACAGCGAGAACACACACGGTAGCAGACGTTTAAGACGACCGTTTCCCACTCACGCCCCCCGCTCCTCCTCCCACTCCCCCCCCCCCCCCACAACCATACTTCAAAAACAACAAAGAAACAAAGAAAAAGAAAAACAACCATACTTCAGTGGCACCTACAAAATGCATATCAGGTAGGTTTCGAACTCGCATGATCCAGTCCTCAAAAAGATTTTCCTGTCGTTTGTAGGTTGCGGTTGATTTTTTTTTTTTCACTTTGATATTGTTCATATTTGGTTCACTTCTCAAGTTTCCGAAAACTCGTTTGCTTTTTTTTTTGTTTGTTTTTGTTTCTTTTTTTTTTTTTTGTTTTTAAACTGGTCTACTTCGTGTCACATCCTCCAGACGACCAGTCTCTCCCCCCACCCCCACCCCCACCCCCACCCCCACTCCCTCCTATCTAAGCACCAAAGGGTCGGTAAAGTTCACTGAACGAAGAGGAAGGGAAGAAAAAAAAAAAAACCTAACAAAGTGACAATCATTGTTCCCATCAGTCCGTTAGTGCGCTTTTTGTCCTCTTGCCCTGCTTGCCCCCGCTGGAGGCCACGGCGGTGCCGTTGCAGCCGCCCGCCGCCCCCAGAGTCTGCTCGTGCTGCTCGTCCGGGCCGGCCGCCTCGGGCAGCTCGTCCTGGATCTGCCGCAGCCGGGCCATGGCGCGGTCGATGGTGGCCGTGCTCACCAGGTTGAAGTCGTGCATGCTCACCAGGTGCAGCAGGAAGTTGCGGCACAGGTTGCGGCGGATGATGTGCGCGCCGCGGTTCTCGGCGAAGAGCATGATGGCCTGGTTCATCTGGTTGTCGGCGATGAAGCTGTGGGGGGAGGAGGAGGAGTAAGTTTAGAGGCCGTGTTTACATCCAAACAGAGGGAGAGAAGAAGAGTACACAGAGGAACCTCGAGATACGAAACTTCCGTATCATAGAATATTTGTATTACCACTTCCCAGGGAAAGGGTTGCATGAAGTGTAAATATATATATTCATAATATTAAAATACATAATTACATGCAAGTGTAAAAAGGACTGCACTTTTGATTTGGTTTTTGCTTTTTGAAAATATTCTTTGTGAGCCTGTTCACACTCCATTCATGGAAGTTATTTTTCTTACTCTTACACCATATATGGTTTGTGTTTTTGTTGTGTCGGCGCAATTACTATTCTAATCTACATCACGATCTTTTTGCGACTTGGTATTATTCTATCATTACTGTTGCCGCAGTCACTGCATCTCACTGTATCAACTACAATGATGATAAAGCTCTCTGATGAAGTTCTTACTTAAAGCATGACTGGATGTTTTCCGCCCTTGAATTTCAACTTTAAAACTAAGAGGATGTTGTCGAGGTGAGGACAAGAAACCTGAACCATTCAAAGACCTTACATTAGGCTGGTTTTGCATCATTTTATAGACAAATAAAGGATGAGTTGAGAGAGAGAGCGAAAAGAAAGCATGACCAGACTGTGATGGTGGACAGTGAAGGCTGAGTTTCCTCATTCTTTCAACGATTACGCTGTGTAAATAAACACAATGCACCGCCACCGGCACCCCGGTCTCGTGTCACTACTTCCTTAAAAAGCCAGCGGGGTAAAGGCGCCCAGTGCCTCACCGCCACCACAGCGGGGGACGTACCCGTGCTTCATGACGTGCAGGTTCCACAGCTTCATCACCTCCTTCTCCCCCTCGTTGACGTCTGTGAACTCGTCCAGTTGCTGCGAGACGACACGAGCACAACGTCCCATCAGGAACAACGCAAACACACGCACGCACGCACACACACACACACACACACACACAGCTGAGAGCATTGTCGGCCTGAGCCGTCACCTCCTGTAACTGTGCGGCCGCTCCAGCATCTGCAGGAAGTATCGATAGTATGTCCGTCGCAGGAATTTCCCCTGGCTGACAGGGAGCTGCTGGCTTTAAGTGCCTGAGCATCTTTCTGGTACTGACTGGTAAATACTATAATAATAATTGGTCTGTTCAATCCAATATGAGTGTCGGAGTAACAAAGCAAAAAGTGTCGTGGGGGGGGGGGGGGCTCCTGACTTGTTTGAATGATTGTCTTCTTCCATTATGGTCTGTTGCCAAATAAAAGGAGAGTTTCTGAAATTGACTGGTTTATGTAACATCCCATCCCAAGTGACTCCACTTTGCGCGAGACATCATTTTATGTAGGATAAACATGTGGATATAAATAAAAGCGTAAAAGCGAGAGTCTCTTGGCATCTATTGGTCATGTGACCTCGTCACGTCGCGTAAAATGCGCGTTTCCATCACACTTCGATGCAACTTGGACATCGAAACGTCGGATAAAAGACGACCAATTTTTGGGGGGGACATTTGAGAGTCGACTTGGACTCTCAAAGTTTGGTTCTGTTACAGGGAGACTAAATCTTCCCCGTTTTGTCCTCCCTCCTTTCACATTTTTACGGCGTTGCCTCTCACGGGAGCCCTTTCGTCCAAGATGATTTAGCGCTCTGCGTCCTCCCTCCATTTGTCTCAGTACTCGGTCGCATACTGTATCTGTACAAAAGGCGTTCCATCTCATCTTCATCTCTTGCACAACAGTCACAGGTGTGCTATTCTAAGGAACAGGAACCACTTTGGAGCGGTTTCCTGCTGCCCCTCACCGTGGCCGTCTTCTCTCGGAGCCACTCCGGGTCCCTCTCGTCCTCGCTGTCCAGATCCATTTCCTGTGGCCGCAGGGGCATGCAGCTGTCGCTGTGGAAGTAGAGCCGGTTGTGTCCGCTGACGTAGGTCCTCTGCTGCTCCAGCTCCCCGTCCTCCGTCTCCAGGAACTCCGACAGGCTGGGCTTGGTCCTCTTGGGCCTAGTAGAGGAAGAGGAAGAGGGAGAGGAAGGCTCAAGTCAACCGGGTCTCACACATTAGATGTGACATTAAAGATGAAAAGAGAAACGGATCATAATCCGATTACATTAACAAACTTGAGGACATGCAAAACTTTTGAGGCCTGAGCTTGAACCCACATCACTGCTTATGAGCATATGTGGTTACACATGTATATAAATATATAGTGCAAAATAGGCAATGCTTTAATGGCATTTTTCCCTTTCATTAGTTTACTTTCAAGCAGTTTAAAGTAGTGACTTTAAGTAGTTTAGAAACTTTTCACTCTTACACTTCTTACTCTTACTAGCTTCAGTTGATACTTCTCCAGAGGTCTTTCTAAACTCTAGTATAAGAATGACTTTTTCTGGAGTATCAAACTGGATACTTTCGACACCAGTGATTAGGCCAGCCTGAGTGACATGCATGATCAGCAGAGGTGATGCTGAGAGGCATCGGCCTGGGCTCGGCGCTGGTCTGTACCTGCAGACCAGTATGTGGGTGACGGCCGTCCTCTTCACGGGGCCGTTGCGGCTGAAAGCGAAGCCGGGCTGGCTGTGGATGTCCTGAGGGTTGCCCACGTACGAGCCGTCGTAGCACTCGTTGATGGACACGTCTATCCGCGCTCCTTTGGGATGAGGCTGGGGAAGAGAGAAAAGGAGAGAGAGAGAGAGAGCTGAGTGGACAGGACGACAGGTGACGGGCCTTTGTTCCAAGAGGGGTGGCCGACCTACCACATAGTTGAAGATGAAGCGCGAGTGGGAGAGTTTGAGGTGCTTGAGCAGGCTGTAGAGCTTGCTGCAGTTCAGGGTGCACCAGGGACAATGCAGGTCATCCCTGGCCTCCGTCTGCTGCCGCGTGTTGTTGTTGTACAAGAACTGGACGGAGGAGGGAGGGGTCAGATCGTGTTAGGTGGCAGAACAACCCAGAGGCCGGCCTCAGGTGCCGCTTTACAGCTGAAACGGGAGAGAGGTCTGGAGGCGCGGAGCTGAGGTACCTGATAGAATATACGTAGCTTCTGGCGCGGCTCGCACAGCACCTGCTCCTTCCTCGTCTGGATGTCCGCGCTCACCGACTCTTTCACTGCTGACAGACACGGACCGGTCATTTCTTGGACGATCAGCAAGAGCCGACACTGTAAGCGACCCCCGACGCAATCTGTTCTCTTCTTCCGTCTCGTTTATGCCCATATTCACTTTGGCAGGCTTCATGGGAACACTTTATTTTGAAAGTTCTATCATGGGGAAAGCCATGCCTTTATTGTGAAAGGGTTTGGCCGGCGTCCGCACCGAGCCACAGGCGTCCGGAGCGATGTCGCTGTGTGTCTCGGGGGGGGAAATCGAGACGGATTAACTTTTGACTTGACTGTTACGGGCACAAGGTCTAGGATTGTTTCGCTCCACGTTTCAGTTGAATGAATTATTCAAACTGAGGTGCATTTTATGATAACTACCACCGGGCGTTTCTGATGGCAGAGAACAGGGAGAGCTAGGCAGCGTCAGCAGAGATCTCCTGTTAGTCGAGCAGAGGAGAGATGAAGTCGGCTATATTTTGCATCATCTTACATATGCAAGTTAAAGGTATATAGGTAAACCAACAGTTAAAGAATACGATAAGAATAAGGAATACGATTCTTCATGGTTAAAATGTCGACTGACAACATAGTTTAGATGTGCATAATTTGAATCGGATTTGTGTAGATTTTGTGAAGATGAAAGCCAGGAAAAAAACGTTTTCAATCACGAAAACGTAAACTAAAGTCTGACACACACACACACACACACACACACACACACACACACACACACACACACACACACACACACACACACACACACACACACACACACACACACACACACACACACACACACACACACACACACACACACACACACACACACACACACACACACACACACACACACACACAAAGAGACAGACACAGAAATGCAACGGTCCGAGCGATCCGCTCACGCACTTAAAAACAAGACAGGATTGCGATTAATCAGCTCGGAGAGCTGGCAGGGCCTCAGCAGAAGCATGACCGAGTTATGACTCAGGAATACTTCCAGCCTCCAACTGAACGCATCCCACACTGAGACATCCAGAACGCGCTGCTCTGTGAGAGACTCTGGCACTGACCTGGGGCCGAGCGTTTCTGTGGAATCATGATTAAAAAAAAGAAGAGAAAGCCCGGAGACGGACGGCGCCAGGACCGGGGGTGGGGGCGACGCTTACTCATGAGGGCGGCCCGGTGGTTGCTGGTCCTGGTCTCCATGGGGCCGGAGCTGTCCGAGTTGCGGGTGGCGAGGGGTTTGGCCACGGGGGCGGTGGACTTGGCGCTGGCGTCGCCGGTCCAGCGCAGCATGAACTGCAGCGTGGGTCCCTGAGAAAACGTCTCGAAAGGTGGCAGTCTCTGTCGGGAGGAGGAGGGAGGGAGGGAGATACAGGGTCAGAGCGGAGCGGGCGCCAACGGAGACGTTGAAAATGAGGACGGACGGATGGACGGACGCACTTTCCCGTCCAGGATGGTCTCCCACGTGGCTCGCTTCTTGCTCACCGGGCTGTCCTCCATCCCCTGCATCGACACCTCGTACTCTCCGTCCAGCAGCTGCAATCTCCTGGGTGGTGGTAAAACCCAGAGTGAAGCCGCTTAACCCTCATCTACTCCCAGCATTATTATTTTCCAGGACTTTCCAGGATCTCTCAGCTGCTACAGAGTTACAAGTTATCGTGTCATGTCACTAATACAGTCACCTGTCCCACTCATTCTTTGGAGGTGTTCTTCTGTCCAGCTGTAACTTGCCTTTGCCTACGCTTTATTAGCCTGACAAACTGAGTAACAATGCTCAATCGGGCAACTTTTCTCTTTCCAACCTACAGTGCCTAGTTTTTTTCTTTAGGCGTGGAGTCTGAGAAGTTGCTGAATCTAGCGACAAGGTCAAACTCGATCGGCTGGTAGTGTCGGGTGGGTGACAGCAGACATGCGTGGGAGGAACTTTGAACCCGTTTTCATTCACTCGCACGTTTTCCGCGACCGGAAAATCGGTCAATCACTCTACGGGCTTCTACCTGTTTTTGTCAAAGACGGTCATCTGGGCGACGTAGGTCTCCGTGGTCTCCCCCTCGTCTCTGTGGGACGAACTCCTCTTCTTCCTGCTCGGTGTGTCTGTGACATCTAGGCAAGAGACGAGCAAACGGAAAACAGAGATTAGAGCTAACAGTGTTAGCTTAGCACTGATCCGAGCAGACCCGGGGCTTGGGCTCGGGCGGCGGCGTCCTACCGATGTTCTCGTTGGCCTCGCCGTTGACCAGACCGTTGGCTTCCCTCCGGCCGGTGCGCGACACTCGGAACAGCAGCGAGTAGGACTTGACCATGTGGCTGTTGCTGGGCTCAAACTCGTTGCTGGACACCAGTAAAGAAGGGTAGGAGCCCGGCTTGGTTTGGTTACTGTCGGGGTTCAAAGGCACCTGCTTTTTACCTGTAGGCACTTGCTTAATCGGGCAGCTGACATCCTGAAGGAGAGAGGGGGAGAGGGAGGCGTCAGATTTGATCAAACGAGGAACGATCTCCGGCGAAGGAGGGAGACGGCGAGGGGCGACGTTACCTTGCGTTTTTTATGGCAGACTTTGACAAGTAGCACCTCTAAGGAAACGGAATTTTGTTCATTTTCTGAATTCTGAGATGGCTTTTCTGTGTGGAAGGGAAAAAAATGATAAAAATGTCAACGTTCCGGAGCGTAAAACCACAAAATTATGCAACAACCCTCGCTACTGGTTTCAAACACCGTCTTGCATCTACTATCCCGAGTGTCAGTGTGGGCTTGCGAATTGCTTTTTTATTTTTTTTGGGCAACCCACTTCCTTCAGCTGGTGTCATGGCAACACAACACGTCCACCGAGCGTGCACTCGAGCAGGTTGTTATCCTGCGTTTTAATCTCTCTCTCTGGTTTTGAGCTCAGTGAGGATGAGGGGTTTAGCGTAAAGCGCGAGGAGCCCGGCTGTTCGCCCTGCCGAGTGTGGGACTCAACGATCCATCGAGAGCGGTCGCACCATCTCTGCGTTTTATGATCGCAGCCCCCAGGTAAGGGCGCCGGCCCGCCACAGCGGGGGGCGGGATACAGGGACAGTATCCATTAAGGATTCGCTCAATGGTGTTTAAGGCTTTTCGAAAAAAACATGCACACTAAATGCACAGAGAAGCATAAACTCTGCTTACCATCCTTATGGAAGAACCCAGTGAAGGTTAACTGTAGATGTGAAGACAAACTAAAAACAAAAAAGTGCCAAGAGGGGGAAAAACAAACACATTAGGTCGAGTGGGATCAATCACACAGACTGTGAAACGAACAGTTTGGCTGTAAACGGCACCTTGGAGAATCCTGCTCTCCCTTCATCTTCTCCACGGTCATATCCAACATATCGTCCACCTTGAATACTTTCCTGGGTGGAAACATCCGAGACAAAAAGCACAAGAGATCATGAGTTCAACTGCGAGCCATTCTTTCTCGAAGAGAATGAGAGTCGTCGTCCCATCTCGTACCTTCTGGCATTTGTTCGACTGTTTCTGTGAGACATGAAGGTGAGAGTCCTGTGCAAAAATATGGGCTAGAGAGAGAAAAGGAGAAAAGATACAACAGGATAAAACACTCTTATTACGTGGCCTGGCTGATCATTAGAGTGACTCTGGGCTGAGATGTGCGTTCGCTTACTGCAATCAAGTTCCTTGTGCGGAGAAATCTGTATATCTGAGTTGGTTCTGGAAGAAGAAAAGAACATTGATGGAAACTTGGTCAGGACGGTGTCAAGTCACAGTCAACTCAACAACTTTACAAAGTTCACCCAGTGGTTGTGAGACAGGCCCATATGTACACAAAGGACAGTATGTGTGGTGTTTGCATTTGCCCCTTGTTGTCCTCCCAGAGACTAAATTGTTCCTAGCTTTTTAATACTTAATGATAACATAATCCCATAACATGTATCGAGGTATAAATGCCACCTACGCGCAGCTATCATAATCCACACCCAGCAAACTTGGGACCTACACGAGATGGTCTGTAGAGACCAAGAGGTCTGACTAATCTCAATAACAATTTCAATATCTTTATAAGACTTATTAAATAACTTCCAGAAAGCCTTCGAGACCTAATGGCCATTTCTAGCTGTAATCAGTGACACACCTGTAACTTCCTAAACTTGCCCTTGCCTTTTTCTATATATTTATCTATAGATCTATAGAGCGCAAACATAGATCAGAACTCAGATCAGATGGGAAGGAACAGAGCTCGAGAGAATAAATCAAACCACAGGCAAAGTTTATTGAGATACAGCTGTGGTCACAACAAGTGACACTGACTGAATTGTTCACTATAAATACACAATACTTTGGTCTGTCAAATTATTTGGAAACGGCATGGATAGCAACAAAATGTAATACCTCGCGAAATCGCTATTGAAACTTTTAGGTACTTTTTTTAAGGGCGCTTTCATTTTCCCCAATTTGGATGAGCAACTTCTAGTACTTTTACAGACCCTGTAGCGAAAACGGGGGAAAGTCTGGCCAAGTACTCGTGGGAATAACCGGCGATGGGCTCGTTTATGGAGCATCAGGGGCACAAACCGACAGAACAAAGTAGCGAGTGCTGGATCTCACTTTCAAAGGCCTGCAGGAACAGCTCATGGTCGGCCTGGATCTGCTCCATCTTCGGCTTCTTCACCGAGTTCATCATCGCTGTTGGGGCGGGGTACACAGCTCCGTTAGCTTTGCAACTCGCCCCACTCATAATATAACCTGAGTTCTGCCACATCGAGGCGAAAAACAAAGCAGAGCGACAGAACATTCAACACACAACAAACAGACAGGCAGACGCTGCTCGCACAACACGTTAGCTTAGCCGACGAGCTAGCACGATGCTAACCAGATCAGCTCGCCGCTTCTGCCACCACACACTCAACACTTCGCACGCCGGTTTGATCGAAATACACCCGAAAAATCGACACGCAGGGTGGGGGGTGAGAGGCGTGATAGTGGGGTACGTACCCTGGCCGAGGGCATTAATGAGTCAGCCTCGCTGCCTCCAGCTCAGACCCATGAAGATGAAGAAGAGGAGGCGACGGGACGCTGCTAGTTAGCTAGCCGCGCTAGCATCATGGTTCAGTACAAAACAAAGCTGCGGCTCTCCGCACGCGTCGCCCCGCGTCCGCTTGTCACGCGCGCCGCTCGACGTCGAGGCAGACGGGGCTATCCCGCGTCCAGATATCGATTATCTATCTGTAATTTACTGTCGCTGTGGTTTCCTTCAATTTGTACTGAACAACAGAGTGTTCGGCGGCCGCCAGCCAATGGGAGCGCGGCTGGGAGAATGCGGCGCTCCCATTGGCTGCCGGGCTCCGGAGGTGACACACAACGCGCTCTCGCTTTCTGCGATTTTTGCGGGAAATCGAGTTTGTATCAGCGTTCACATGATCGAGACGATCCCGCAGCGAAAGCTCTCGTGCTGACACGATTTCGCTGTTCTGATATGCACTGATATCTGTCGGTTTAAGCATTCTCTGTTCTCTTAAATAATTTAATGGAGGGAAACAACGACAACAACGGAGGCATAAATACAGCACAAATTCATGTACAACACCCACAATTTATATTTTGTATAATCTGAGTTCTAACTTTGTGTGCACTATTGTCAAATAAATGTAGTAAATCGGAAAGATTTTTCATGGGATATACACTGAATCCAATGTGATAAACAAAATACACGTTTAATATAAAGTTTATTACATGCTATGTGTACTAACATAATGGTTATTGTTATATTGTGCAGCACTTATTTCACCCCCCTGCCTGTTTTTAGTCCAAATCACCATAGCAAATTCCTCATGTCGCAAAGTGCTGTACAGAAAGAATAGACATATTTAGGTGTGACTATGTTGCAGTCACTACTAATCTGACACTGAGTGTGTGTGATTCAGACTAGTAAAGTAAGGGGAATAGTATACTGAAAAATGGCATTCTGCCCAATCAAATATATATATTTTTCTCTTCTCTATGTCCACTTCACCGTAACCTTGATATAATATCAATTTCTTCTAAGTGAAATATTGGGGAAATTCAGATGTTCCCTTTCACACTCTTCCCTAATCCCTATTATTTTCCTCATAATCACTTTGTATTGGTTGTATTAAAACATTGGCTAGGTATATTTGCAACTTCATTGCATTCAAAGCAATACAGATAGTGTTTGCCATTGAAACCGTAAATCAGTAATTAAACAAAAAGAGTTCATTAGGTTCGAAAGATATTTAAAAAAATTCTACTAATAAGTTGAGCTTCATATTCTTTTGTAGCACTGGTAAAATAATAAGAGAAAGATATCTTATTGAAATGAATATTTGCAGCATTCTAGTTATCTCACCTTCTCTATTCTGTTCCCATTTTACTATTAACAATATAGTTTTTTTTTCCTTTTATGAAGCAGAGAAAAACTTACAATTTAATAACCCATGCAAGGATTCTACAGGACTATTCATCTTAACTTATTGCTATTATTATATCATAACATATATTTTCTCAAACTTTCACCGTAGACCTTGCACTACACTCGAGGCTGTTCCCATAACTGGTGCGCTGATTACTTACTATTCCTCCTGGATATTTTGTTTTATTGCTCTCGGCAAACTTTTCTAATGTATGGAATCTATCTGTCTGTCTTTCCTGACCTAACTGTTCATGAATAGCAACCACACATGATCAGAAATTATCATAAGGAATAATCGTAAATCATAAATGATATGGAAAATCATAACCAAAAAGATGAATTCATCCAGACATTTTCCATAATTATACTCTAATATTTATTCACATTTCCATTAAAAAAAACATTACTTATTTAGTATTTCAGAAATATATGAGCTATTGTACTTTTATACCACATGTTGAATAGTGCGCGCCTCGTTTGGAAGGTTCCGCCTTGTTTCTCGGACGGAACCATTTACAGGTGGGACCGGAAAAGGGGGCCAATCACAACTTCCACCCATGTGTGCACCATTGCCACCTCTTCTACATTTCTGCCGGGGACTCGGTTAAAGTTTTCATCGATTATTCTTACACGGTGAGAGGTCGGACGGAGCGGCAGGATGGCGGAGGTCGTTCAGCGGCGGATCGAGGACCGCATCCCGGAGCTGGAGCAGCTGGAGAGAGTGGGACTGTTCACCAAGAAAGAAGTCAAGTGAGTAGGAGAGGCAGAGCCTCGTCTTCGATTAGCTCCCTCACAAACACACACACAGAAACACTTAGGAGACGCTCACACACGCCTGTACTATCCGTGTGCCCATTTACTCTATTAATGACGTTTAAAATAGAGATCTCAGAGGTGAATCATCTCACAGTTTGCACGTAAAGTCTCATTGATGACAGCCGTTGCATTTATAGCACAGCTTGCGTGTGTAAGTGGCTTGTTACAAAAACGTTGTTTTATAGTAGTTATAGTATAATAGTAGGAAGTAGTAGCATTACTTATTATAATTATTATTTAGGCAAATCACACATACTTGTAGTTAAATGAGGGTTTGAATGGGAGACTCTGCCCTATGTGATCAGGACTCACTAGAGTAAAGCAGCTACAGAACTCTTCTGTAGCACATATAAACCACTCATAGACACAGTTTCAACTCTGCTGTCATTCAGTTAATTAAACTATCAGTAACTCAGGTAACGTGGAGTCCATCCATCCATCCATCCATCCATCCATCCATCCATCCATCCATCCATCCATCCATTCATCCATCCTTCCATTCATTCATTAGTCTGTTATCTTGTCCTCTTTATACCAAAGGGTGTCTCAGAGATATATGGCAAAGGTGAAGAGAATACCATGGACAGGTCACCAGTCCATCACAGGATGCACACAAACACCTTTGTCTTCTGCCTTTTTCAGAACTATAATAAAGAGAGTGACCGCTCTGGAATACAAGCTCCACAGGCTGATTCTGAGCAAGGCCGACTTTGTCGCATACGTTCAGGTAAGCGTGACAACCAGGGTGAAAGTCTCTGCCACGAGTGCTCTGTGTGTCTCACACTAACATGTCAATGCACCGTTTCCCTGCAGTATGAAATAAACATCTTGGAGCTCATCAAGAAAAGAAGAGCGGTGAGTATTCACTCAGTAACCTGCATTGAAACCAAACGGAGGGACCCGTGTAACTGGGCTGTGTTTTGTCTCTGCAGCACGTACACTACCAGTTCAAGCGGGAGGAGATAGAGTTCCCCATCATCCACAGGATAAACAGTGTCTTCAGAAGAGCAACAAACAAGTGGAAGGTACCGGATTAAAAACGCATGCTTATTTTAGCACCTGTGATGTAATACATCAGGTATTGCGACATCTTATCTTATTGTTCCCGCAGGATGATGTGCAGCTGTGGCTCTCACATGTTGCCTTTTGTAAGAAATGGGTACGTAGAGATCATAATTTTTGTCTTGAGTACAACTTTCCCGACTTTTCTTGTGCTAATAACCATTTTTCTTCACTCGACCAGGGCACTAAAAGCCAGATCAGCAAGGTGTTTTCAGCCATGCTGGCCATACACCCTGACAAACCAGGTATGGTATTGTGCCTTAATGCTCCATTGTGGTGTGATAGTGCGAAGCATGCAGATTATTAGATAATGGATGCACATGAATATGAACCCTGTTGTGTCTGTAGCCCTGTGGATCATGGCAGCGAAGAGCGAGCTGGAGGACAGAGGCTCCTCCGAAAGCGCCCGGCACCTGTTTCTGAGGGGGCTGCGCTTCCATCCAAACAGCAAGAAAGTCTTCCAGGAGGTGAGAGGAGCCTGCTAATCACTTGTGATTTGATTTCAAGCCTAGAGTTTCTCATTTGCGTTAACCTAAGTTTGAAATTCATTACTTGTGATGTTTTTGTCCAAAGTATTTCCGTATGGAGCTTCTGCACTGCGAGAAACTGAGGAAACAGAAGGATGACCTGGAGAAAGCAGAGATGGACCTGGTGAGCATGGCACAGACTATGTGAAAGTCAAAATGGCAATTCACACAAGTACACACAAGCTCTCGCTTTCCATGTTTTGCCTGAAAACCTACATTTCTCACACACAGGGTGAATATGAGTTTTCTCCAGAGATCCTGCGTGCTAAACTGGCTGAGATTGTCTACAAAGATGCTACAAGCAAAATCAAAGGTAGGTTTATAATGTTTTCAGTTGTGTGGGCAAAACATCAAATATGTATGATTAGAAACCAGCCACGGTGTGTTTCAGCTGTTCAATGCGGTTTCAACTCCTAACAGCTACAGGCCACTTAACCTGTGTGTATGTGATCTTTTTGTGCCACAGAGGCAGAGTTTGTCATCTCGCTTCTCAACATCGCCGCTATCTTTGATTTCACCAAAGATCTCCAGGACCTCATCCTGCAAGAGTAAGACACCATCTAACTAACTAATGTGATTTGTGACGTGAAAAACTGCTTTAAATCTCCCATAAGAACAGAATGAGACCTTATATGTTGCTATCACCATAGCAACCTTGATTAGTGGTTCACCCCACCCACATACTCTGCTGCCATCACCACAGCAACCTTGACACAAAGTTCAGTGCAGCTGGTAGACCCTGCTCCTTTACTCTGCTCCCATCACCATGGCAACCTTGATTAGAGGCTCCATACAGCTGGTGGAGCAGTAGTGGAGGGAGTGCTAGTATTTCTTTTGCAGTTTTGACCAATATAACCTGGCACTACAGCACTGAATCGCTCAAAATTTTGCCAAAGGGGAAATTTCTAGTTTAGTTTTCCACTCTCGTCTCACCTGCCTCCCGCCTCTCTCGGTTGCACAGCTTGCAGGAGAACTACACAGAGGACAGCCTGACGTGGGACTTCATGGCTAAGAGGGAGCTGGAGGCTCCGATGGCTGGGGAGGAGCTGCAGACGGCCAAAGGCCGGGCCTCCGACATCAACCGCAGAGAGGAGCGTTGCTGCCAGGTCTACGAGGAGGGGGTGCGCAGTCTGAGCACTGGTAAGAGCCTGTAATCCTGTCCACAGGGAGGGAGGGAGGGACGGGTGTGGTAATTTGGGCACCGTTGCTGGTTAATTTTTAATGGATGATTAAGAATTAGAATGAATATTTTATAACAGGGACTGAGTGTCCTAAAGCATGAAAATGACCTAAAATAGACAAAAACACATAGTAATTGAGGTTTTATCACCTCACAGTTGTACTTTTTTCCCCTTTGTCTTTAAATTCTGAAGAATTACTTAAATATACTACATTTTTCCACTTACTGGAAAATCTCTGGTGATTTTAAATTCTGAAGATTCAAGACATTCAAGATTATTGCGAAGTTTTGGACCTTTGGTCATTATGTGAAGCACAAAATCTATGGAAAATATACAGTAGATAAAAAGGAAGCAATAGGCTTGCAATTTGGATTTCAGTGTAGCGTCTTCATGGTATCTGTGTCAGTATGAGAACCCTGCGCTGTGCTTGTGCTCTCCAGAGCCCATGTGGACTTCTTACGCAGCTTTCTGCCTGGAGCGGCTGAAGAGGAAGACCAACGTGCAGGAGCTGAAGGAGAAGGTGAGTGAACGCGCAGCTGGTTTGTAGCCAGAAAGATGGAGCTTAACGTATTTGCAGGCGGGTGCTGGATGGGGAAAATCCTGACGTGGCTCTGTTTGTTTTCTCTGTTTTGTGTCACAGAGGCAGGAGAGGCTGCTGGGAGTCCTGCGGCGGGCCCACGACTCCTCGCTGCTGAAGGAGGAGTTTTATAAGAACTGGGTGAGACGCAACACATGTCTCGCCTCATTTGACTAATGGCTTGTCAAACATCTGTTCACGCACAAAGTGCATTTATTGTTGCTTTTTGTCAAAACATTATCGAGACGGCTGGATGGTTTCTCGAGATTTGCCAAAGTCTTGCTACATTTGTACACGTTGGCCTTTGAAACTCAAGCTTAAAGTAAACCCAAGTAAAAAAAAAATCTGCTAAAGGAATACTGTTTGCTTCATTCATCCATCACAAACTCACAAACTCACAAACTCACAAACTAACTTGGCCTTAATACCGCAGTGTGATCTGACTCTAAAGCCTGAGCTGAATCACATCTGAAGATCTTAACGTGCATGGCATGGATCTGGCCATGGACTTTTCATGCATGCCAGTTCTCTCTGTCTCTCCCTCTCTCTCTCTTCTGCCATTTTGAAAAGAGATAACTGACCCACACAGTTGATCTGAGGTCTTTAATTGCAAACAACAACTGTTTTCCGAGTTTAAGTTTCAATATTTCTCTGTAAGAAGTCTTAAGAAGGTGTCGAAATGAACTTAAGGATTCCTGCAGATGCCCTGTGGGGTAAAACGACTTTTTCCATCCTCTCGTTGGAGGGGCACGGATTTCCCTCAATCTCAAAACTCTGGCTTTCCAATAAAGTTGCAGATCCTGCTCTCGTCCGGAGACGCCGAGGGAGCGGCCGGCGTTGCCATGGCAGCCACGCAGCGCTACAGCCAATCGGTGTCGGCGTGGAACCTGAGCCTGCAGACGCTGATGCAGCTGGGGAGCGGAGACGTGGGCAGGCTATTCCAGGACGCTCTCACACACGTTAATCCCAAGGTGCTGGCACACACACACACACACAGACACACACACACACACACACACACACACACACACACACACACACACACAGAAACATGATGTGATTTGGTTTCAGTCACTGTGAGTTTTCTGCTTACACAGAAATCAGTTGCTCTCTTGCTGTACCAGTATATTTGTTCTCCTCAGAGAACACAGACACGTTTATATTCTCTCTCTCACACACACACACACACACACACACACACACACACACACACACATACACATACACACACACACACACACACTCACCAGCTATGCAGTATATCTAGGCCACCTCCTTGGCCCAATTCTTCTCTGCTCTGTTATGTTAAATTGGGCCCTCCACCTCCTTTTAAACATGCGAAGGAGAGATGGAGGAGTGGAAGGAAACTTCCGTCACGCCGCTACTCTTATTATTACTACTACGAGCATTACCGTTCACTTATGTAATTATCAGCTGTTTGAGGTCAGAATCACATGTCGGCTCAATTTAAGGGGCGAGGTAAACGGCGGGATTACCGTTAACCCTATACTCTTTGACAGACAGATTTGGAGGCTTTGGGTGGAGAATGAGCTAATCCTCAGAAATCCCCTCCAACACCTCAGACATTTGAGGTGTCTGAATGTTTTCCCCCGATCCCCCCCCTCGTTTTCCAAAGTTTTTTTTATTTTGCGCTGCCTTGCACCCTGTTGCCCAGCTTGCCCCCCCCTCCCGCCCCCCCCCCCCCCCAGCTTCTCTGGTCACAGGCAGAGTATCTGGTTATTGGTCGGGTTTCACAAGACCCCGAGAAGTAGCTTGTGTGAGCAGGATTATTTCCCTGCCATTGATTAGGAAACCGCTTCACTCAAGACAAACGCTCTCTTTAGGTAGAACCAGTCCCTCGGGGCTGCTGGGAACACTCAGATGTTTACGTATCGTATATCAATACGTGTAAATCGACTGAAAGCAACGGTGGGCGTCCATCCTACGTGACCGGATACCACTTCGTTACCGAGAGGAAAACGCTGCGGCCAAATCCGCAGACGTGGGTCTGAATTCAGCTCTGCGTGCTCTGGTGTGTGTGTGTGCTCAGAGTCTGAAAGGAGACAGAGATGTTGTACGTCTGTTTTTTTTTGGTCTGTGTTATTAGATTATAACTGGGAACCACCTCTATAACTTGTTGTTGTTGAGTTATGCAAGTGGCTCAAGTGCAACCTGTGGCTCTGGCTCCTCTGAGGCGTCCCCAGGTGTCCAGACCACCGACCAAAACCAACAACCAAGTGATCAGTTGTGACCGTACAGTGAGACGGTTCAACGTCCGAATGGCTGAAAAAAGAATTTGCGGTTGTATTTTCTTCTCCCGTGGAAAAGTTAGCAAAATCCTACCATGAAAATGTCAAAATGAGGTGTAACCTCCAACCCTGAACTGATGTCCAGTTAAGACCGCAACTAACAATTAGTAGTTGATTCATCTCTCACATTACTTTTGTGATCAATTGGTTGTTTGATTCATGAAATGCTGTGAAAATGGTGAACGTTTTACAGAGGCTTTTATTTTTCCTCTCCAACAAAGTTCAGTTTTTGTCCTTGGGCAAAACCAGAAAATATTCCCATTTTTGAGAAGCCTAGATTGGAATTTTGACTCAATTTCTTCTTTCAATTGAATTTCTTAATCAGTTAATCGTTAATCAGTTGTCGCAGCTCTGTGTCCGACATGTAGCGATGGAGCAGAATGACTAAACCTAGCAGGAGGAAGCCTCTCAATGCTGGGTGTGATCTGTGTTGTCCCGACAGGAGAGTCTCCCCTGTGGCGGCTGCAGGTAGCGTGGAGCGGAGACACCCAGAGTCCCGCGGAGACGGAGGCCGTCTTCAAGGTATCACCCCCCCCCCCCCCCCCCCCCCCCCCGCCCCCCCCATCCCCCAGCTTTACCTGCCCTCCTGGGACACTGTCAGAAGTCTGAAAACGTGTTCCTAAGCACATGCTGACATGCCTGTGGCAGAAAACATGGGAGAGACTTTCTCGCTTTTTCTGCCGTTCTCAGAAAGGCCTGGTGTCCTCGGTGGCCGCCGTCGCCATGGAGATGAAAGAGCGCTACCTCGACTGGTCGTACGCCACGGGAGGCTACAAGAAAGCCAGGAAGACCTTTACAAGGTAAAGAGAAACCAATCCTCCTCGCCCGCTCGTCTCATCCAGTTGCAAGTCACCAACAGTTCTGCAAACGCCCGAATCGTGATCCAACGTCTCTCGTCTCTGCCTCGTGCAGTTTGCAGGAGATCCGTCCCTTGCCCAGAGCCTTCTTCACCAGGATGATTGAGATCGAGAAGGAGCAGGTACAGGAGCCGTAAAAGCTCGCTGCGCGTCATCGCACGCAGGAGTCGGCTGTTTACCCGCGTTGTTTACCGACCAGCTGTCTTCTTCCTCCAGGAGACGCCCAAGATGAACAATCTGAGGGATTACTACGAGAGGGGGCTGCAGGAGTTCAGCACCACAGACGACGGTGAGCAGACCCGAAAACGGACTTCGGGTGGAAGTTCTCATCATGATAATTTGCACCACTAATCAGACAAGTGCATAAAAATCTGTTTAGTTTTTACATATATTCTTGTTACAATGGACCAAATTCCAGTTTTCTATCCGGATTCCATCCCTGTATAGGATACATACAGAAAATTATGGGACGTCACAAGAATAGACAAAACGCCCTTCAGTAGAATTACCCACTACTGCACTTGATCAAAACTTCTAGTGAGGTTACTTTTATTTTTGAGAAAAAACTGTCATGAAGACGCACCTAGGTGCAAAGCTGAACCCCAGAGGCTGCTGTCACAGGCGTGTGGGACGCTGCAGAGCCCTCGAATGTTTTACATTCAACATCTTCTCCATTGTCCAGTCCAGCTGATGCTTCTCTTCTCCTCCCCTCCCCTCCCCTCCCCTCCCCTCCCCTCCCCTCCCCTCCCCTCCCCTCCCCTCCCCTCTCCTCTCCTCTCCTCTCCTCCCCTCTCCTCCCCCTGCAGACCTGTGGCTGCAGTACATCCAGGAGGAGCTGGGGCCTCTGGGACAACCCGAAAACTGTGGCAAGATCCACTGGAGAGCCATGAAGTTCCTGGAGGGCGACAGCGTGGAGAGATTCACCACCAAGTACACACTGCTGCAGACCGGCCACCTATGAGTCACCCCGGGGCCAGACGTCCTCTATAACCATTCAGTTGTTCTGTTTTTTTTTAATATATATATATATATATTAGCTGAAGAATCGATGCCAGGTACCCTGAAGGAGACCGGGGCTTCGTCCGTTCAGGAGTTGCAGCGTTGCCTCCGAATCGTTGGTTTCCCGTTGAAAGAATGAATGGTTTCGGTAAAGCTGGAGTAAACGGGTTGCTGCTCCCTGCCATATTCATATTCACAGCACAGGTTTGTTCTGTATACGATACCAGACGCACGTTTCTACTTTTGGCAGCACGTTCATTCGATCGACGTCCGTATGACTTTGGCCTCTTGCGTGAGAGGACAAACTAATAAAATTGATACTGTTCTAAGGGTATTAAAACTCTTTCACTCTGAGCTGCTCTCTGCTGTCCTTCCTCTGAGAGAGACACACACACACACACACACACACACACACACACACACACACACACACACACACACACACACACACACACACACACACACACACACACACACACACACACACACACACACACACACACACACACACACACACACACACACACACACACACACACACACACACACACACACACACACTCCTAAATTCAGGACTCGGACACAAGCAATTTACAGGGACACGTTTCTTTGCAGATAAGTTTATGTCGCTATGATAAAAAAAAAACAGGCTGACATTGATATTGTCCTATCACCTATTGATCCAGTGTTTTCTGTCAGTACCGAACACAATCTTGTTTCCCAACTTTGTTAAAAAAAAAAATCAAGCAGCAGCGGGGTCGTGAATCATTGCACTTCTATGAAACGTTTACGACTTCAGAAAACAGCCGTCCACAATCGTCTGAATACGTCGACAGGTTGTAAGGACACTTAAAAGTTAGGTTTTGTACCGTGGCGGTGCCTACAATCATTGACAGCGATGAGGTATTGTCGAAACAATTCCTGAAAAGCTTCTAGGAAGGGGTCACGAATTTGATGGTGTTGATAAAACATGTAAGACACGTACGCACTCCCCGTGGTGGAAAGCGTGAACGTTTTGGCCATTTTTGGAGAAATGGCACCGAGACGAATGGAGAGCTCCTGATCCAAGACTAGTTGGAGGGGGATTTTCAGGCGTCTCAGTCAGGCTTAAAGCAAGTTAGTGCAAACAAAAACAAAAAACGTGGAGAGCGAAAACGACACTTCAAGACACAAGCTCTCGTGTTAAGTGAGTATCAGTGAATGATCCCTTTAGAAAACGAGTAAAAGCATGTTTTCGAGGCTGATACATGATGGAGCTACTTGGGAATGTTTGGGGGAAAGAAAAAACCTGCAAATTGTCCTGTCGCTATTTCCTGCTGATATAGTGGCGAGGTCTGTGCTCATACTGGCTCTATTTATCCAAGCCCAATAGTTCAGACGTGTCAAGGACATTTTGTAGTCGACAGCCTTTGGGGCGCTGCGTCGAAGCTGCTGAGTCACTGTGATAATTCAGACTCGTTTGAGAGACTTTTTAAAACCGCCCGAGGTGGGGGGAAAAAACATTAAAACTGCGAAATCAAATATGTTTCGAATAGAAACTGGACTGAACGCTCTGGCACATAAGGTCTCGTCAGTGCAAAAAGCAGCTGGATTCTGTAGCTCCAGATGCTCAGCTCGATCACAGTTCTGCAGTGTAGAGGAACCGTGCTCCTCCGGACATGCCTCCCATCTTGTTTGAGCAAAGGAGATGGCCGCACAGGTGAGTGCAGCTCTCAAACACCTCCCCCTCGTCCTCAGATCTTCTTGAGGAGGATGTAGGTGACGAGAGCCAGCACCCCTGCGGAGAGCAGCCCGATGACACACTGGTGGATGGTGATGACGGTCTCCAGGGCGTGGATGCGCTCCTCCATGGCGCTGGTGTGGACGTAGTCATAGATGGAGGCCCCGATGCTCCACACCGCCCACAGGGCGTCCACCAGAGCCTTCATGGTGGGGGAGACCATGGCCACGGCCCACGGCGGCCGGACGCCGGCCACACCCGCTGCTCAGCGGCCGCTCTGCCCTGCAGGAGGACGGACAGAGGGAGAGGGAAAGAGAGAGGTAGAGAGAGAAAGAGGTAGAGGGAGAGAGAGTGGGAGATGGAGGTAGAGAGAGGGAGAGGGGGAGGTAGAGGGAGAGAGAGGGAGAGGGGGGGAGAGGGGGGAGAGGGAGGGAGAGGGAGAGAGAGGGAGATGGAGGTAGAGAGAGGGATAGAGAGGGAGAAAGGGGGAGTGAGGTAGAGAGAGGGAGAGAGGGAGAAAGGGGGAGTGAGGTAGAGAGGAGAGAGGGAGAGGGGGAGGTAGAGGGAGAGGGGGGGAGAGGGGGAGAGAGGGAGGTAGAGGGAGAGAGGTAGAGGGAGAGAGAGCAGGAGATGGAGGTAGAGAGAGGGAGAAAGGGGGAGTGAGGTAGAGAGGGGAGAGAGAGAGGGGGATAGAGGGAGAGTGGGGGAGAGAGAGAGGGGGATAGAGGGAGAGTGGGGGAGAGAGGAAGGAAGAGGGAGAGAGGGAATAGTTCATCGCAGAACCAAACTGTATCCACATTTATTACTCGAGGGTTTAGAAAGACTTTTAGAAGTACGTTTAGAAATACTGTAGAAGTTGAAGAATCAACTGAAGCTTTTCACTCATTTAAAAATCATGAGTGTACTTGTAGGAGGAATCTGTGAATTATACGTGATAAACTGGAATAGGTGTTTGTGATGGTGTTTTGTTGATTTAGTTTGTGGTTATATTGTCTGAATATGTGATCGCAGTGGAAGTAGGTCACCTGGGTGTGGGCGGGCCCAGCTCATCGTATAGCTACCTTCTCACCTGCACAGGCCCAGGTATAAAGGAGAGAGAGAGAGAGAGAGCTGTCTTTACCAGCCTGACTGCTGCGATCATGTATGGGTTTTTTAGTGCAAGTTATCCTAGTTTGTTTTCCTATTTCTTTAATAAACTGTGAGATTCTTATATTTTGGATCTCAGCACCTCATTATTAGGAAGGACTTCTTTTTCTTTAGTAATCACTACAGTACTGGTTTCTAAACTACTTAAAGTATAAGTAGTCTATAGTGCACGATATATATATATATATACAGTATACATATAACCACATATGTGTACTACTGACCATTAACATGTGTCTCATGGAGCAGAAGACATGATGATTAGTTGCCAATAAGTACTGTAATGGTGTAGAATCCCATTCCAAGCATGTTATCAATAGCCTTTATTGATAAATGACTCATCAAAAAACAAAAAAAACAAGTTATAAACGAATACACACAAACACATGTATCTACTTTACTTGTACTTCTACTCCTCACATTTATAAATGTAGAGGGAAAGTATGTTAAAAAATAATTAATAAAAATAAACAAATTAGTTACCCCAGAAGAAAGTAGAAAGTAAAGAATTTTGCTATTCCTATGTATTGTCACTGTTGCATACGCTGGGAAATTACAGGTCAGACCAAGACTTAAAATTAAAATATGATTCAGGTTTGAGCTTGAATTAACACAGGGTCAGAACAGCGTCAGAGCCTCATTGTGAGTAGGTTTTCGGTTCAAATCCCAGTTGGACCCAGAGCCTTTCTGTAAGAAGTATGCACGTTCTCCCCGTTTCTGCAAAGGTTTTTCTACGGGTACTCTGGTTTCCTCCCACAGTCCAAAAACATGCGTGTTAAGGTCAACTGGGGACTCTAACCTGCCCTGCAGGTGTGAGTTTTAATGTGTCTGCCCTGTGACACCATTGGGTACGAAGCTGGTAGGTTGGTTGGTTAGATGGATGCCTCAAAACTAAGCAACAGCGAAGTGAAAGGAGTCTATATAACTCACTAGTGGCCATTCATTGGTTTGCTTTTGATACTTTTAGGAGATTAAAAAAAACAAGGACTTTTAAGGTGTAAGACCCATGCATTTGTCTGCATCCTACAACAGCTGCAATCAAACTGGTTGGTGATGTTGTTGCCTGTGTCTTCAACCTCCCCTCTCTCTCTCTCTCTCTCTCTCTCACACACACACACACACACACTACACTACACTACACTACACTAACGTCATTACAGTGTTAACCAACTTGGTCCAGGCCTGAAGTGGCTGCATGTGATCCCACATTTGGTCTCGTTACATCGACCGCGACTGCATCAGGCGCTGGAGTTGGAGCGAAACGGGGAACAAGACGCCAACTGTTGTTGTAGCCGCCCAGGCATCATGAACACACACACACACACACACACACACACACACACACACACACACACACACACACACACACACACACACACACACACACACACACACACACTGAACTCACCGACGGCTGTCAGAAATGGCCACGAGGACCTGGATGACGCTGAACATCCGTCCTGTTGTTCCAGCAGAAACAGCCCCGTGTTGTTGGTGTTTGGGTTGGGGTCGGTGGAGAGGGAGGCCGGGCCGCTCCTGTCAGCTGAGGAACAGGACATCGACACTCGGAGACAAGTCGGGCCAGAATCACACGCATCGCATCCGGTCAAAGCCTTTACAAAATAAGACACACCGACTCTGACTCCGATTACACGCTGAACACCGGCCGCACTGGGCGAGAGCGACGTGGAAGAAGGACAATGTTTTACAATGTGTATGTTGTACCATTGGTATTCAAATGAAAAGCCAGTATTATCCGTCCGGAGAAGTTTTTTTGCTTTATTTTGAAAGGAAAACAGACAGAGTTCCGGGTCTTAGCGCGAGCTTGTCATCTCCATGAGGCAGCTGACTGATGATAAATGACGGCGTCACCACAGCGGAGCACGACCTCGACTATGGAGAATAGAATAGAATAGAATATTCCATCTATATAGCAGCAATAAAAACATACAATTTTGGTTCAAAAACAACAAATAACTATAGCCAGCCTAGTTATGATGAGAATGAGATGGGATTTAAGAGAGATGATAGAGGAGAATTATGTTTATGGTGCACTGGTGTAATGCAGTGCCTCTAATATTGTCCATGGTGAATATGCATGGTGCAGGGTAAAAAGTCACTTTTATTCAAAACTGAGGTTTCCGAGGGTCGTCGCTGGTTAGTAAACTACACCCACAGCTGACATTCACAATCAGTCATTGCAAGTAATTGTATAATGAAGACTCACAGTAACAAGTCTTGAAATCTGAATCGGGGCGCCAAATTCTGACAGCTTCCTTGTCATAACCTCCTGACAACCGGCCTATTCATTTATGTCCTTTATAATGGACATTTTGTTCACACGTGTCTTCCTTAAGTATTTGGAGTTACTCTATCAAGTCCTATTGTATTCTGTAGAGGACATCCTGGGCTTTCCAGTGATGTGTCATCATTGATCATCATCACATGTGTCGTCATTTTTAATTAATTAATTAATTAATTTATTCTTATTTTAATTTTTTATTAATATTTTATTTTTTAATTCTTAATTTTCTGTTTATTCTTATTTTACTTTTTCATTTTTCATTTTATTTTTATTATTTTTATTTTCCCTCCCGACTTCCATCAACACTGAGCTGGATCCAGGACCACCTCTACCCGGCTCATCTCACCGCGGTTCCTCCTGCCTGCTACTACTTCAATTCATTAATTTATATCCTGAACTGTTAGCCATCAATAATGTTTTGTTTGTGCCCGCCTGTCCGTCCTGGGTGAGGATCCCCTCCTCTGTCTCTCACCCTGAGGTTTCTCCCCTTTTTTCCCTCTCAGGGTTTTTCTTGGGAGTTGTTCCTCAGCCTTTGCGAGGGTCTAAGGACAGGGGGTTTTTTCACTATGTACACATTGTTGCTCTGCTTGTAAAGTGCTCTGAGATAACAGCTGTTATGATATGGCACTTAAAACAAATAAAAGTTGAAGTTGAAGTTGAAGTCATGTGATAGGTTTGCATGCTGGGAACCTTACTTTTTTTCTCTATCAAGATTGACATGGTAAAGATGATCATATTAGAATTATTGTGAAAATACAAGTAGTTGAGAGTGCTAATGTTTCTCCTCTTTTGTATTTTGTTTGTATTGTTTGTTTTTTTTTGTTTCAAATGTTCAGAGTTTGAAGATTGGAGTGATTGTAGTATGTAGTAGTAGTATAGTTGCACTCAGATCTCTCAGATCTTCTTGAGGATGTTGTAGAAGAAGTGAGCCCACCACCCTGTGAACAGCATGATGATGGTCACTTGGTAGAAGGTGTGGGCCCTCTCCAGAGCCTGGATTCGCCTGTCCATGGTGTTGATGCGGATGACGATGTCAGAGATGTAATTCCAAAATCTGCACACCAACTCCACGGCGTCCATCATAGTTACCATGGTGGCCACAAAAAACAAACACGTTAAACGAGTACACGCAAATGTGCATCTACCTTCCTTCTATAGGACGGAACTCAGATGCAGAGATTGATTGACAGCAGTCTTGACTGATCCTTGAACCTCTTGGCAAGGTGATAAACAGGGCAACAAAATTATCTAAACCATGTCTCCTCTATGGAGGACACGTCACAAAGGCTAATGAAACTAAAGGAGACTCCTACGGAGAGGGAAGACACTCTGTTCTACAAGTTATAGATTTTAACAAGATCAAAATCTCTCACAAGGAAAAACAAAAGGCTATAAAACATTATCTAAAAACTCTCCTTTATAGCAGGGGCTAATCTTTTCTTAATACTAAACTGAGAAAAAAAATTACTCCTAAGTTGGCTCTGTCTGAAATGCTAAATTTAAACTAAGGACTAAGACCATAAACTAGACTTAGAAATTGACACGCAAAAAAATCAGTCTTACGAGGTTACAAGATCTTCCTGTGGCACACTGTGGCTGTGGACAAGGCTTGAGTGGTCGACAAAAGACGAAACACTTTGGCACAGGTCAAACGGAGACGCAGAGATGAGGGAGTGATCGAGGCAGGTGTGACCAGGTAGGGTAAAAGGGTTGCAGGTAATAGTTGGCAAAGCAGGAAGGCCAAGTGACCTGTAACGAGAGGAAGGCTAGGATTTCAAAATAAAACAGGAAATGACAGGTTTCTGCAACATCCATAGCGGAGTATGATCAAGTAAAGCTTAATTAGCATGGGATGACAGGCATAAGGCATTCAGTGACATCGCTGAGCCGATAAACCATTTTTCAGTGAAACCATCTGGTATCCATCTAGGAGTGAAAATGATAGAAATCAATCTATCATTATTATTGAGATACTGCATCTTTCCATTGTCTTTCCTGACTCACTAAAGATGGGAATGAGAAAAAAATTCTGATGTTTTGCTTTGACACCAGGATATCAGTCGTTCACTTAACTCTACTTAGGAAATTACCTTTCTTGTATGAAGTTCCTTTACACAGCTTTTCTACTGTGATCTTTGTGTTGGTTTCAGTGGAACTACGTCGTCAGACTCCATCTCAAAAGGCTTTACTGTATAGCTCTGGGTAAAACGGAGAACCACTGCAAAACATCTTGAGCCATTGATCCCACTGAAAGATGGGCCCGCATCATATGATGCCTTTCGGACAAGAGTGAGGCAGAGGTTGTTCACATTCTTCAAATTCCTTTAACATCTTCTGAAATAACTGCGCTTACTTTCACGTTATCCATAGTCTGATAAAGGGCCAAATTACAGAGCCAGTGCAGGGTAATGCCCTAAGTAGTGATGCTTTGGCTTGAGGTTCCTTTCTGGGAAGAGAGCTTTTCTGTACTCTAAAATTTTCCTGAATCAGAACCAAGATTCACAACCTGAGGCACAGAAATCTCCTGAGCACGTATCAGATTTACAATATCCTTTGCGTGCTTAGTCATCTGCCAAGCATCATCTGTGTGGCAGTTTGGCATGAAGCCACCCTGTTACCTATTATAGGAGGCAGCAGACTCAGAAAGTTCCAGTTCTGTATGGCCTGTCCAGATAGTTTAGCTGCTTGAGGGCTGACCTCACATGGCTTTGAGGAAGTAAAACCGAGGGTGTCAAAACACCCTCAGAGATGTCATGTCCTAGACAAGGTGGCACGCTTGGCTGACAGACATTAAAGTACATCAAGGAACTTAATACTGACTTGAACTTTACTCCTTCTGGTGTATCTTTGGGTCTTGAGGCAATTAACTGTGGAATTGTAGCTCGGGATGATCTGCTCTGGTCCACTCAGGTTTGGGTCACACCCCGAGATTTGTATTGGGTTATTAGGCAGTAGCTGAAGAAATGTTGAGAGCGACTGAAATTTTCAGGAACACCGCCAATGCAGTGCGAGTCTAGATTATCTCCAGCGGTGCAATACGGTGCTCCTATGATCGCTGTTTCATCTGAACCCCATTGTCTTGCAATTCCTTTAAGTCTGCAAGTCATTCAGAAAATGCCTTAGCATGCCCAGAGGCTTTGAAGTCTTTCTCTCTGCACAATATAACCAGTGCCATGTGGTCCATGTCAGACTGGACATGAAGTAGCAGGTAAGTAACAGATGCATACTTTGTCTTGTCCTTTGCAGAGCCTCGGGGGTTGAGGACTTCAAAGGAATCCTGATATAGCAAAAGCTTGACACATGATGGACTTAGATGAAAAAGATCATTGGATTTGAATACCTGACCATCACTAATGCCACTTAGAACATCCGAGGGACACATACTATCTGTCCCTTCATAAAAACATTTTCTACTGCTCTATGTAGATGAGGTACTTTTTTGAAAGACTAGGCTTGTGATTATGTTGTTCCACTGGCCCTGTATGACATGCAGGGAAAAGATCAGATCCCATGGTGGACTCACATATTTTGATGATGATCTCATCTGATAGTCTTTTTTTTAACAGTAAAGTAAATTTGGTCAAAGTATGTGCCAGACCCAACTTGTGGATGTTTTGCAACTTCAAGTACAATAAACTGACATTTCTGAGAAAAAGATGAGCGATTTTTTTCCCGATATATCCGTGTCTTCGCTAACCCCCTTCACTGTGCTTGTGTCCGTACTTGCCTCGTATACTTGAGGGGTGAGTTCATCTGGTTCAGTTGGAAACAATAATGAATGGGAAGCAGAATTTCTGTGTGTTGAATCTCTCTGTTTCTGTGGGTGAAGTGAGAAGTAGATGAAGATTTAACCTTGAACATAGTTGTCCTGCGAGAGGCTGTACAACTGTACAGCACGTCCTTCAAATGGGTTATGCAGTCTTTGATATCGTTAGACTTGTGTTCACATAAAGCTATTGTGCGTTTATAAGTGGTAACATTGACAGCAGAGGATTCAGTGTGTCTTGAGTTGCTTTCTCACTCAGCCCTCTCCGTGTTCAAGCATGTTGTTGAGTTACATTGTTAGTTAGAAGGTCCTGGACAGGACCTCCTTAAGTTAACTCATCAGATAACAAACCTCGTGGATTTGAGATATCTTCAAGCTGGATCAAAGGTCATTCACTAAGAGAGGCTAAACACTGTATCTGTCTACTCAGGATGCACCTTCAATGCCAGTGAAGACAAAACAAAACAACAAAAAAGTTATTACAAGTAAGTTGATAGTTCAGACTCACAATAACAAGTCAAGCAACGGGATATTATCAGAATATCTAGCTGTCAATGTGTGGCCATTATCAAAACAGCCGGTTTCCTGCGTTTCCACTTTACGCAAACAGCGTTTACAAAGTATATTTAGTGTCCACAACGATTATATTGCTGCCAGTTTTGTACCTGGTGGTATCATACTATAATAATAATAATGGTAGTAATAAAAACATACAAAATAGTAGAAATAATGGAAGAGAACAGACAACTGCACAACATGCACTGATCTCTTTTCTATCTACTACTCTTTTTCTATTTTCTGAACATAAAACATAATTTGAGCTGTTGTTATGTGCTTATTCGTGCTATTAAAACAGATTCCTCCCACATGTGCAACCAAGCTGCACCAACTCTCCAGCTGTAAGTCGGATTCTGACTGTGACCCAGTAAGTATATGTATGACACAGCTTCTTTCAGACTTGAAGGAGTCCCGACGGCGGCGGCGGCGGATCCAGCTGTGAGCCTGCCTCCAGCTGCCGCCAGGGGGCGCGCGGCGCTAACGCGTGGCGGGGCGGGCGGGCTGGCTGGCTGGCTGGCGGGGCGGGCGGTGCGGGGAGGTACCGTGAGAGGTGCGATGAACCTGGGATGTCTCCTCCAGCCTCCAGAGCAGCATCGACAGGACAGGGGGAACACCTTGACAGAGCCGCAGAGCCACCGCGGGACACGCTGCATGCACGTATCTATCTGTGTGTGTGCGTGTGTGTGTGTGCGAGAGAGAGAGAGAGAGAGAGAGAGAGAGAGGGACAGAGAGCGAGGACACCGCAGGAATGTGCGCAGCCGCACGCGCGCACGCCCGCACGCACAAACGCAAGCGCTCCCGGACATTACTACGATTTTAAGTTTTCTCTCTGAATAACTGGGACCCACGTTGCCTGTCTCCTGCCCTCAACCCCCCCACTCTCCTTCCCACCTTCCTCCCTCCCTCCCCCTCCCTCTCTCTCTCTCTCTCTCTCTCTCTCTCTCTCTCTCTCTCACCCTATAACTGGAGTGGAGCCAGTGACGCGCTGAAAATAACCAGGTTACCACTTAGCACCGGTCCATTTTGGGGAGGGCCCACAGCGTGAGGGCGCAGCACCATATATCAGCTCCTTCCAGCTGTTTGGGAAAATACCCTGCTGCAGCGACCAGAGGAAGGAAGGAGGCTGCAGCGACCAGAGGAGGGAAGGAGGCTGCAGGAGCCTGTCTCCCTCCTCCTCCTCCTCCTCCTCCTCCTGATCTCTGGATACTGGGTGCGCACCCGGGGGACCTCTCGGTGGGAGACGCAGAGTGAGAGAAAGAGAGAGGGAGAGGGCGAGAGAGAAAGAGAGGAGGGACACTGTTGCGTTTGCATGTCTTTTTTTCCTGCTTGGACAGAGACAGGCCCGGGGGTGAGAGGGAGGAGGTGGTGGTGGTGGTGAGGGTGGAGGGGGGCTGCCCGACTTCTTCCAAGAGACAATCCCCCCCCCTTTACCCACCCCCTCCGCCCCCCCCACCCCCCACTCCTCCCCCTCAAAAAGGATAATCTTGCTAAATTTGGGATGCGAGCGACAGCAAGTGATCAGATGCGACTGGGGCGGCGGTGGATGGAAACCGTGAAGTTCAACTTCGGCTCCAGACGAAGCGAGGCAGACAGTCTGCCCCGCTTCCTCTTCTTCTTCTTACTCTTCCTCCTCTGCCTCCTCTTCTTCTGTTTTTATGGCTCCTGGATGCTGACACCTGCACACCCCGCACAGAGCAGCGGCGGCAGCAGCGGCGGCGGCAGCAGCATATTGGTATGTATCCTCCTCACATTCCTTCACGTTACCTCCTCAGGTAGAAACCCCCCTCGGAGCTTCCTCCCCACATGACGATGATGTTGGTGGTGGTGATGATGATGATGATGATGTGTGTGTGTGTTAGAGGCTGGGTCTTTGCGGGCAAGGTGAGTCCTCAATTCGTTTCAACTGGCCTACAAAGTCCCAGTTTCTGGCTCATGTGACCAACCAAAGTTGTGCCGGGAATTAAGAGAAAAAAAATTGCAGCAGAAACGAAGGGGAAAACAGACGATGACTGCAAAGAATAGGAGGGAGCCTACGCGGCGAAATAGTGATATCTTAGGTCAGTGAACGCACCATTTAATACTGCTGATATAGGCCAGAATGTGTGAGGTGAGGAGGGGGTGAGGAAGAGGAGGGGTGGTGTTATATGGCGAAACTGATAAAATATCATAGAACAAATACAGGTTAGGCTATGTGGAAATTGTGCTCGGTTGGTTTAATCCAGCCATAAAAGTGCAAAAAAATGACTGAGTTTACAGTTTCAAGCAAATGAAAAGATTAAGATATTAAAAAATTATTTAACAGCTCAGAAGGTCAAACAGTGAATGGCACTGCGTTATTATCTACTAAAGCTGATGATTTTTCCAGCTTTGCGAAGGAAGCGTGCTTCAAACCAGAGCAGAGGTGGTTTCTGTGCGATGCGTACAATAATGAACAACTTTCACATGACAGTCGTCCAGAAATAATAACAAACAAAAGGAGCTTTTTTCTTGCCTGGCCTCATTCTGCTGCACGGCTCTTGATAAATAGGTATCAAAACAAATGGATTTTCTCAGCCCCCCCCCCTCCTCCTCTAGCCAAATCAAAAATAGGCTGAGGAAGAAAACAAAAAGAAGAAAAATAACAAGTTAAAGGCAAAATCGGTTACATTACAGAATTAATCCCTCGTCAAAGAACATACACAATAAAACCTTAAATTAGCCGCGTTGGAAGCAAATTTGTCACGTGTTCGAGCGGGCGACCGGATCCATAGTTTGACTATTTCGTGCGGAGGCTCAAACTTTACGTTAACTTATCCAAACGGACTGGAAAAAGACAAAGTGCACGTGGCCCATTATGTCGAACATGTGTGTCAAGTGGCGAAGAAGTTGTTTTGAGGCCCGTTTCTATATCCGTCCTGACCCTAACATGCCGTACATACCTCGCTAATGAATTTAGCATCCTGACACTAGATGCTTTATGTAATTAATAGAGCGTGGACCATGGTGGCATCCCCTTGCTGCAAGTGACACATAGGTAAGACATTCGCTGAAGCATGGGAGTTTTATTTTAAAAACACAAGACCTCAGTGATTATTAAAACGCACCTAAAAACGGTCCTGCCAATGAAACAGGCACCCCTGGCATCGTGGCTGGCAGGGAAGGGGGGGGCGGGGTGTTCGTTGTATTAATCTTTCTGTCAGTTTTATTTATGAAAAAGTTAATGCTCGATCACCGGCTGTAATGTCAGGCCCCGGTGGGACGGATCAGTGGCAGGGGCCATTTGTTTTTAAAGGCCTGCTATTTCTTCCCTCGTCTCTCATAAGTCGTGGTGGACGAGATAGAGCGAGAGAGACAGGGCTCTAATTAAATTCCACGTGGACTGCTAAGTGTAGAAAAAAGCGTCTTTAAATCCGTAACGCACGCTCTGAAGAAACAAAAAAAACAAACAAAAAAACGTGAAAGCGCACCTGAGATGGGTTTCGAGGTGCACTCGATGGCGCTACCGCCGATCGCCTCCCAACGTGGCCCACTAAAGTGCAATGACACATCACAGAAAGCAGATAAAACCACTCAGGCCAAAAGCTCTCCATATATGCTGCAGGAGAGTACGAGCCAGTGCGGGTATGAGAGCGGAGGGCCTAGTAAGGGAGGCTTGGTGGAATGAGCCTGGTTTGAATAAGCAGCATGGCTACGGGGAGCTCTGGGATAGTCACCAAGTGTGCTGATTAAAGTTGTGATATTAAACAGTGCTGGCTGCTACCGCCTGCCAAGCCTCCCTCAATGGCATTTCACATTGTTTAAAAGGCCCAATCGGACTCATCTCGCCACTTGCTGCGCCGGCGTTGCTTACATCTCTTTATTTTCCACCGCAGCTGTCTCTTATTCACTCCTCGGCCTGTTTGTTAGTTGGAGTCGTGAGACTTTAAAATAGGCTTTTTCCCCGGCTCGTTCCGTGCTCCGGGTCACCGGGTTCGCTCTGCCCCCCTCAACACTGTCCGTATATCTACGGCGCGACTCGCCGTGTCATGTTATTGTGAGCATCATATAGAAACACGTCCGCAAAGGTGAAAGGCTTCAAGATTGTGTTTACCTTTTCTGTGAAAGCCGAACCCCCTAATGAACACACGGAGCGCTCCTTCTCGGAAATTCTGCTCTGAACTCGCTCAACCCCCCTTTTAAAAACGTCACTGCGAAACCCAATAAAACTCTGCCATTATAAATATACAATTCATAAATGCTGGAAAAGCGTGCTCGCTGTTGGTGAAATATATGACCTGAGCTCCCCCTCTCAAAGGTCAAACCTCAGCCACTCCAGGTTGCTCTCGCCGCCTCAGCCACGACTAACAAGATACCAAAGCTATGCGCCCGAATCGCGCTGGAAGGAGCCAGCGAAATGTTGTAGTTTGATCTCAAAAGTCTGGAATGAGACATAGAAAAGATTAGAGAGGGAGGGAGGGAGGGAGGGAGGCAGAGAGAGAGAAAGAAAAGGCAGCAAGAAAAGTGAGGGACTTTTAGGGGCAGCTGTGTTTTATTAACCCAGTCATAATGCCCCTAAAAATCCTTATTGCTCTTGCAATGGTCAACAAATCTCCTGTTACAACGCGTAGAGGATCTCTGAGCGGCGCAGGGATGCACGTCAGCAACCTGTCGCTCTGCAGGCTCACACACACACACACACACACACACACACACACACACATATATATAGTATCAACTACATGGGGTGCGTTCTTGGTGATCAGTTAAGCTAGCTGCAGCAAGCGGGAGCACTCATTGAACACTGAAGTGCAGAGCACATGAATGGAAGGTTCCAGTCTCATGGGAGGTGGTGGTGGTGGTGGTGGTGGTGGTGTGGGGGGGGGGGTTTGCTGAACAACTGGTCCGATGTTTCACAACACGTTAGGGTCATACGGTTATACTGATCTGCACGCGGCCTCGCTCTGGCAGAATGAATGAGCGCGCTAGCTTTACGAAGCACGTCATCATTGAGTCAACATGTGTGCCCCCCCCCCCCTTTTTTTTTTTGAGTGTGCTTTTGACTTTGCCATCGATTGCCAGGTGACAGACAGGAAAACCGAGACGAGACAGGCAGGCAGGTAGGTTCGGAGCGTTACTGAGACTCGCGTTGGGAGAATTACAGACAGATGGAAGGGGAAGACAGGCATTAAGCGAGGAGACAGTCTCGACAGCTGCGCACGTATAGCGGGATATAGACGAATCGGCAGAGGAGGGAGAGTAGAGGAGGAGAGGCACGGAGGCGAGAGCAGGCCACAGGAGGACTGCGATCCAGGCCTGGGTGTGGTGAGGTGGGCTGTTGTGGCTGAAGAGCGGGTGGTGTGGAGAGGAGAGGAGAGGAGAGGAGAGGAGAGGAGAGGAGTGGAGAGGAGCTCTCGATGTTGGTGCGTGAGTCATCGGAGGGAGGCTATTCTGTTGAGTTCCCCTGTGGGACGACAGCAAGGAGGAAGGAAGGAAGGAAGGATCCTCGTCACATGGAGAGACGTAGAGAGAGAGAGAGAGAGAGAGGGGAGAGGGAAAGTGTGGACGATGACTCAGGGCCACGAACCACATGGCGATGAGGGAAGGAGGGAGGGAGGAATTACTCATCAGAGCATGTGGAATCTCATACGGCTATCACAGGACTGACAGTGTGCTTCCCCCCATGGCTGCCACTCGGCCGCTGTCGCTCCCTCGGGCCAGCAGCCGAAAACACCGAGTAGGTTCATCAGTCGAGAACACAGTCGGGGTTTGAAGATCCCAGGGTGAGCCCAGGGTCACATTCACACAGCAACAGGCTGTGTCCTTCTTTTTCGTTCGTCCTTTCACGGCCAGGAGCCAACTGTGTTAATTCACAAAGCTAATTGATGACTCAGGCACATGGCACAAGCAGTGCTTAGCGCCTCACAGCAAAGAAGGCTGCGGGTTCGTATCCAGGTCCTGGCTTTCATTGTGTGGAGTTTTCAGGTCCTCCTTGTGTCTGTGTGGGTTTGTTTTAGGTACTCTGGTTTCCTCTCACAGGCCAAAAACATAAATTATTAAGTCGATTGGAGATTCTAAGTTGCCCGTAGGTGTGGGTGTGAGAGTGAATGGCGTGTGTGTGTGTCATACAACCACATGATTGGTTAAGGAAATGGATGGATTGGTGATCATTTTGATATGTCGTCAGGGAAGATGTCCAAACGGGGAATATTTTGAATGAACTTTGGTGAAGAAAGACAAAAAAATTGCAGCCATAACAGCTGAGATTAAAGCCTGGCTGTAGATAAGGGCGAGCCTGGGGGTCACGTCCGCCTGGCTCAGACTTTCTCTTTTTCATTAAAAGTGTGATGGCGTCCGTGTCTGGGCACTGCGGGGTGCAGAAAAGCAGAAATGAAGTGTTTGTATCCAGGCTGAATCCACTCCAGTCTAGTCGCAGGACTTTCTCTGTGCACTTTCCTGAAGCCGTCGTGCGATTGATGAGGGCAATTTGCAAATATTGCATCGTTATCTGGAGGAGCCATCAGGGTAAGAGCGGAGGGCGTAAACAAGCCCCCGTGATTAGCGCGCGTTCGGCTTTTGGTTCCAGGTGTCACGACGAGAGAATAGCGGTCTGGGATGGACCACCGCGGACAGCGTGGGAGGCCCGGCTGGCTCGGGTCCTGGTCTTAATCGCGGATTAGGTGTATTTATGCGAAGCTGGATACAGTTTAAAACAGGATCCACTGCTCAGTCTGCCCCGAGATGTGAATCTGAAACTGCAGCAAGTCAGCGCAGGTCTGTCTGCGCTCGCTCCAAATTGGGCAACGCTGTCAAAATATTGAATCAAAGGCGCTCGTCTGGAGGAGATCTGAAAATGGCTTTATGAATATGTATCTCGCTCAACGCGGGGCGACACTGTAAGCGCGGCGGCCTCTTTTCTCCTCCGCCGAGCGGCTCTTTCATAGCTGCGTAAATCCGTCTTCTGCGGTGATAAATGTGCCACTACGGCGAGCCGACGTTTATGACAAAGTCGTAGTAAGCGATGACGAGACAGAGAATGGAGAGCGGGCTTTTTTTTTTTGTTTTAATCTGATCCAGAGTCTCCGGGCACGAACCCACAGAGGTCCCTGAGCGCGTTGAATCAGACGTATTAGAGGAGTCAGGGGTGCTCCTGTGACTCGCCGTTGCTACGCTCTGCTAATGCGTACGTGTGGTCCCGTACACCTGCTGCTGCAGGATTCTGTACGACAAGGAATTTGCCTATTCAGGAAAAAAAAAAAAAAACGTGGCGGTGAGTAACTCATGGTGGCATGACTCGACAGGTGAAACGGGCACGCCCATAAGACTAGTTTAGGCCCCCTCCTTACCGGTTGCTCAGTCCCAGATCTCTCTCTCTCTCTCTCTCTCTCTCTCTCTCTCTATCTATCTAACGCAGGTTGCCATTAGGGTGTGGGCCGACACCAAAAGAGCCTCTCAAATCCAGAGCAAACACTGCAGACAAAAGCGTGAGGGCGAGAAAAACTGGAGCAGTGCTTCCCTGTGCGGATCCCTCCAGCAACCCTCTTAAAAAAAAGCAAATGAACCCTGCTGACCTGCTTTTAGCCAATCCGCCTGTGAGACCGGGGCTTTGGTATGACTAGAGTAAACACAGAGCAGGGTAATCAGCCATTACATATCTGTGATGGTAATTTCCCCGACTTAGCAATACCTCAAGCCAAATGAATGTGATGCTTTCGCCGCCGCCGCCCCGCTGCCTGTGTGGATCCTTTGGAGCCGGTTCAAGCTGAGCGTAGTTACGAGGGTAAACGTTTTCCCGTGCGCGGGGCAAAATAAACCTTTGTCCGGTGGCTTAATCGCTTGTAAATGTTGACTTTTTTCTTTTTTGTTACCAGGAACTCAATGCGGCACCGCTTGTATCTCTTTAGGGCTGGCAAGTCAACCAAATCTCCTCGGGTCATTTGCATATTTTACTGGCATTAGGCCCTCGCTCTTTCTGCGCACCGTTTATGTACGTTAACATGTTAAAGGTGCACCTGCCGCGCTATAATGGGCTGCCAGGCCGTTCTGTTGACCCAGCCGAGTCAACCTCGGAAAGCTGATCGATTACTCAGGAACGCTGTGGATCAGTGGTTAGCGTCTCGCTAACACAAAGGTTCGCATCCAGGTCCCGACCTTGTTTTCATGTTCTCCCTGTGTCTCTTCATTACAGATGGTTTCCTCCCACAGTCCAAAAAGCATGCATTATCAAGTCGATTGGAGACTCTAAATTGCTCCAAGGTGTGAGTGTGAGGGTGAATAGTGGACACCAGCAGATCCCCACCACACCATTGGGTACAAAGCTGGTAAGAGAAAAGGAACTGGATCCATGACTCACTTATAGATGAGATATGTTAGAATTTGGCAAAAAGACTAGAAAAATACATGAACTTTGAATAGACAACAAGATGAAAAAAATTGCAGCCATAACAACAATAGCATGTTTTTTTTTTTTTTTACCACATACAAAACACAAACTTCAGCAGATTTGCACAGCAGTTGCAGCTCGGGAAACTCACTTTGCATGTAGGCGAAGATGTGCTCAGGCACGGCGCGGGTCAAACGCAGTTCACCTGTGTGGTGACACGCGCTCGGAGGTCAATGCACGATCGCTGCCGCCGTGGACCCCCCGCCTCGATAAGCAAGCCTCATGCTATAGTAGTAAACAAACAAACAAGCAAACAAACGACGGGCGGTTTGGTTGGGAGGTTTCTTTGGCAGCAGGTGGGGGTTTAAGTTCAAAACAAACAAGCGTGCGACACCAGCAGGCGGCACATATCAGATCTTTTAGACTCCGGGGTCGGTGTTGTGTATACAACATACATGTTGTATGTTCGCTCTGTTTGCTCTGTGTGTGGGATGTCAGAGCCGCTCGCAGGGGGGTGCGAGCTTTTGCCGTGCCGGGGACTATAAGCGGTGGCAGAGAAATGAGGAGAAAAGCAGAGCTCGAGCTCAGGTTCAGCCTAAATATTTTGAGAAGTCATTCCTTCTCTCTCTCCCACTCTCTCGTCCTTTCGTCCTTGCCAGCCACAGACAGGGGCACGGCGGGTTTCCAGTTGTTTTCTGGCTATTTGGGGTCAACGATGCATGTTGGCAGACCTCGCCGGCCCTTTTCTCTTTGCATTGCAAAATTTGTTGGAGGCTGAACTGGGCTCAGCGCTCGGGTGTTGAGTAACAATGAGCTCCGCGGGGCGATTGGCAGATGCCTGTTTGATGCCTGCTGCAGATACAGTCATGCCATTGTGTGGAGTCAGCAAGTGAAGTGTGTGTGTGTCTGTGTGTGTGTGTGTGTGGATGTGTGTAAGGGGGTGAGGAAAAAGCTATTGCTATTTGTTTTGGCAGAAACAACTTTTTTTTGCCAAAGTGGCTGCTCTGCTGCCAGAGCTCACCAAACAGACCTGCGGCGGTTGTGGCGCTTCGACTGGGCCAACCTCTCCTCTAGGTGAACGCTTTGCTCCCTCACGCCCACCTCTTTGCAGCTCTTTTGTCGAGCTGAGAGGACTAATGGCGAGCAGCGCCGGGGCCGCTTGTTAACAAGAACACGAAGAGACAGCAGCGGCGGTACGCTTTCCGCCGCTCTCCTAAACGTCCATTTGTAGTTAACGAGGGGGACGAAGTAAACATTTTCAGCTAATCAGTGGCATGACAGAGCCTCATGGCCGCTCTGATCTGCTCCTTCTATTCGCCGTGGCTCACTTGAAAGTCCCATTGTCTGGTCCCAGCCAACCTCCTCCGGTCCAGAGGGCCTGTGTGCCAAGCTTGGCGCTCAGGATATTACAAAAAGGGAAAACCCATCTTCCCCCAAAACCTTCTTCCATTACAGAAATTAGGTTTTCCGCTTCTATCGGAGCTGTCAATGGAAGTTATTCAAGCCACTTGGAAAACATCAGTTGCTAATTTTTTTTTTCTTCTTCTTTCTTTTTGGTCTTCATGTTGGCAAAAATCAGCCGTCATGGGGACAGCACGATCCTTCCGCAGTTGGTTTTCAGAGGAAAAGGAGGTTTGTTTGTGCGTGCGTGTCTCTGTGTAGTCTTCGGTGCAGATCAGAGGCGCACGTGTGTGAAATATCGGCGTCCCTTCGCAAAGTGACGTGCACCTTGTGAAGCGTTGGAGGAGGAGCTGTTTTGCGTTGGCACCCGAGCGATGCGAGCCGCACAATGTGACAGGCAGGCTTGTGGCGACCCCCGAGCCCAGCGACGTGCCTTCTTGGAACTTCTTGGCACGGCGGCGCGGCTCCCGGCTCACTCCAAAACCAACAGATTTTGGAAATATCTTTAACATCTGGATCCCAAATAGGCGCATGTATCCGACAGCGTTTCATTTGTCATGCGCTTCGTTATTACCCTAGCTTGAAATAGAGGACGGGGGTGTTTCGTTTGCAGTGCAAACGTGTCAAATGAAAAACATGTATGACACACCGAGCGGTTACACGCAGGAACTCTAAGCGCAATTATTTTTCTAGGTCAGATTCATGATGACAAATCCTCCCCAGCATGTTAAATTAGGGTGTTGAGTGACCAGCTCTTTTTTTGTTTTTTGTGACTGCTTCTATTTTCTTCCCTGCTGCCCGTACTCGTACTCAGAAAATACTCACTTTCTGACCAATAATTGGACGATACCTAGGGATGCTAATCCAGAGCCCACTGGATCACTTCCATTTGCTTTATCAGCCTGGCGTTGTGGCAAATTTCATTGCATGTTGTGTGGTTTGGTTGGAAACGTTGCAACGAGGCAGGAAAAGGCGACGTCGAGGCCGCTCGCACCACCTGTGAAGCTTCCATTTCGCCACGCAGCTGCGATTCATTTGCAGGACGGTCACGTGTTTCGATACGGCGCTTCTTCCGTGTAGTGGACCTCGGGGCCAAGCGGCAGCAGAGCTAACATCTGTTTTTAAAGTGCAAGGTAACCTTAAACTCTCCAGGCCCCGTCTGCTTCGTTAACGCTAGCGCCGTGTCATTATGCAAACTTTCGCTGGATGAGTAATCGCCTGTGTCGTCCTCAAGAATAATTTGGATACTTTATATCGGCGGAGGTTTTGGTTTAAAGTGAGTGCAAATGAGCGCTGTAAATGTTACACAATGAAGCAGTGTGTGTGTGTGTGCGCACGCGTATATCATCTGTTTAAAGGTGAAGAAAAAAAACATTTATAGTCTTTTATTCCCTCCACCATAAGTCGATAATGGAATTGGAATCGCTAAACTCTTATCAATTCCTATCTCTGGGCCAAAAGTAGGAAAGTGGATGAAATGTGCTCGACAGAAACACTTTGGTTAACTGGTTAAGTCTGGTCAGCTTTTCTAGAAGCGCAGGGACGCTTTTAAGAGGAACGTTAACGCCTTGCTTTGGACAAGTATATGTGATAATACATGTAACACGTGTAACCCCTCACACCTTGTCATATTTCAGATTCCCTGCACTCTTAATCGTTAATTAAGAAAGGGCAGGATGGAGATGTCACATAGCAACACGGGCTGAGAAAAATCAATGCAACAAGCACAGAGTCACAGCCGATAGTTACAGCTTTTTCATAAATCGATTTGTTGCAAGGGAAAAATGTATGTCGAGGCGTCAGAGCTTCTTCCTTACCCAGGCTGCTTAGCAGGATGGAGGTGGAGCTGTGTGTGTGTGTGTGTGTGTGTGTGTGTGTGTGTGTGTGTGTGTGTGTATGTGTGTGTGTGTGTGTGTGTTGGAGGGGGGGGGGGTTAGAGGACAAACTCAGCTTAACTTTGTCAGTGCACCCAAATTCCCCTTATTAGCCCACATCCTGCCCCCCCCCCCCACACACACACACTAACCATCACCCCCCCATTCCCAACTACCCCTTCAGCCATCCATATTAACCTGCTCTGATTCACTGTGCAGAGCTACATTGTGACTCAAAAGCTATTAAAGAACCAGTAGAAACTTCATTTCATTACAGTAAATGTCAAAAGCTTGAATAAGCACCCCCTTTATAGATAAACAATCCCCTCAGGATTAATGAACACAAATTCTAACATTGCTCATTTGTGTGCTTGCACTTTTGTCTGAAGAGCGCTCACGGATTTTTAGTCTTTCCTTCATTTATTTATTTATTTATTTATTTATTTATTCGCTTTTACCAGCGGCTGCATTTTCTCACAGAAAATAATCCAATTCGGGACCGACTCCGCAGGCACAGGTCACGTAAAATCAAACCTGGAACGTAGCAAACTTAATTTTAAAGCGTTAATACCGAGAGGATTATCAGTCCCCGGAGGTTTCGCGTCTCCAGTGCTGTTTGCGCTCAGGCCGCGCGTCGACTCAAACGAGCTTCGACCAAACCGCAAGCTGACGACTTCGTCCTCGTCTCAGCGCTCGAAATTAGCCCGATGTTCTGCTCTGATTGTGTCTGATTCCATCTGTGCTTCCCTTCATAAATGCTAAAGGGATTTTTTTTTAATGTTTTCTGACTCTCTGCTGCATGCGATAAAACAAGTCTGCGCCTGAAGCTCGTTTTTTTACTCCCGGTGTCTCGCATCTGCTGGGATGGGCCATTACTGGGTGATACTGTTTCCTGCAGTCTGGTCTTGGGCATATGTGCATGTGAGGCAGAAACGTTCTGACACCATTTATATCCTCATAAGACCACTGTTGCCAGTGCACTCCTTTAAACATGTCAATGAACAGCAAAATCTCTGATAACACGGTCATGAAATGACTTGGATGCGTCCCGGGGAAGCATTACCACGTTAACTCGTTCTTTGGGCCGCGAACCTCGCAATATTATCTCTGCATGATCTTGGTGGGATTGAGCTAATAAAGCGAGGATCAGCACCGCGGCCGGTCTATTCCAAATCCGAGAAGGCTGATAGAGCAGTCGGGACGACTAGAGGTGAGGCCGCGTCCGACGTCGGTCTGCGGTTAGGAGGACGGGTGACGCAGTTCTGGGCGCGACCCTCGGTCCTTTGTTCTAAATAGGAGCAATTACAATTGTTCCCACGGAGCTCGAGGTGCGATATTAGGTCATAGTAGTCAGAATAAATAACAGATCGCCGCACGCGCTCCTGCGAGGGATACTCCTTTAATCCCAGACCGACAGAGGCGGGCCCGTGACTCCGCCTCCCACTTGGCCTGGTGTTACGTTTCAGGGAGCGACGTAGGGAAGGTGGACACGTTGCGCGGAGAGACTCGAGACCCGGAAAGTCTGAAGCGAAACCGTTAAAAGTTTAGGAAATGTGAGGCCACTGTTATGGCAGTTTCCTTTCCACTGGTCCCCCTCGCTCATTTCCACAGGCGGTCAGTCAGTCAGACACCAAATTTGTGTGTTCCCAAACATTTGTATGTTTCCTCCCGATCGTGTTACATTGCCGGGACTTATCCGGGCGGACTTTGGCAAAGTGCTGCGTCACTGCTGCGCTCACCTCTGTGTCTGCCGTCACTTTGGGAGCCGTTTTAACTCTCTGCGGTCGAAGCCAGGGAAGGCAAGCGCGACTGGCCTCGGCCAGACTGGTCTCTCTGTAGTCGTTAACCAGCGTGTTAACCGCGCTCCCTGGCGTGATTCGCCCAGCGCGGGCTCACAGGGATGCTTTTCGCGTTGCGGAGATCAAGATAATTAGTCTCGGTCTTAAGTTTTCCCGGAAGTTGGCTTGCATCGTCTCAGTTTCTTTTTTTTTTCCTTCTCTAATATGGCTCATGTCACACAGAAAAGCACAGAAGAGGGTGTAAATGAGAAGCTCTTAATGAGCCAGAGTAAAAGCATTTTTTTTGTGTGTATTTTGTTTTATGTTTTTTTTAACTCTGGGCTTAGTCGTTGCACTTGCTGAGCGAGCCGAAGCGGAGGAATTGCTTAATGAAGTTATCTGCGAACATGACGAAGCCAACAGTGACATTTGTGGCCGTGTCGGCCAGAATCCTATCAGACTCGAGTCCAGAATATCCACAACCAGAAACGGAGGTTTTCACCCTCTGAACTCGCTCGTCAAACAGATTAAGATCGGGCCGTGACGTGCCAAAAAGGTCATAACGAGTCAAACGCTGACGGTCACTACTCCCAGTCTGTTGCATGTGCAGAGTGCTGGAAAGTTAAAAAAAAAGGCAGAAGAAAAAGGAGAGAAGAGGTAAGGAATGGTCTTCTGCTCCTAGATTTACAGCCACGGGGTCAGCAGTGGAAGTGGAGCTGGAGCAGAGTGGTGCAGAGCTCTCCTCCTCTTCCTCCTCCTCCTCCTCCTCCTCCGCCTCCCTTCCATGCTCCCACCCTTCTTCTTCTTCTTCTTCTCCTTTTTTTTTTGCACTCTGTTACTGTATATGGGTCATACTGTGATTGTGTGTACATGCTGGTAAATATGTTCTCTTTTCCAGTGTGAGCATATGGAAAGAAGTGGTCAAAGCTTTTCACCTAAGCAGAAGCAGCAACACAGAGGAACAAAGCCGCATTTAGACTGAAGGTCACGCTTTTACATTTATGCTTGCTCATTCTCCGACTCCTAAGAAGTTTTTCCAACAGTTGAAAACTGTTTTTTTTTTTTCGGAGCTCATGTGTTTTGCATGTAAACCCTCGTGATGTCACTGACGATTCAGAGCGACTCAAAAACTCTCCGCCAACCCGTTTTTTTTTTTTCTGGCGCATTCCACGTTTGCTCTGTTCACATCTGTTATCTCTGTGCATGTGTGTGTGTGGGTGTGTGTCCATGCCCGGCCCGATGAATGGCCCGAGCCCTATGTAATCATTTACACTATAGAATCCATACAGGGCACTTTGGGAGGACTTTGCCACGCATCGCCGTGCTTTTCCGGGGCCTGAAGTGCATGTTTTTAGTGTTGCAGCAATATTGGACTCTTCTAGAAAACAACAGCAGTCACACTGATTTGTGTGTGTTTGTGTGTGTGCGTGTGTTTGTGTGTGTGAGTGAGAGAGAGTCTCTTGTGTCAGATAAACTGTGAAGACTATTTCTCAGACTGTTTCAGAGAGGCTGTTTGCAAAAACATTCACAGAAAGTGAGTGACTCTCACTCACTCTCTGTGTGTGTGTGTGTGTGTGTGTGTGTGTGTGTGTGTGTGTGTGTGTGTGTGTGTGTGTGTGTGTTTGCTTGCTTGCAACCAGTTTACCTGCGAGGAGTCCATGCAGTCTCGCTCAGAGCAGGAAGGCGGGATGTTTGTGATGAAGCACCGGGCTTAATTTAGGCCGAGGCATTCTCAGTATCTGTCACCTAACTCCCGATGATCTCAACACACATTACGGGAGGCGTTAGTGTGTATGTGTGTGTGCGCTCATGTTTATCCAGGCAGGCAGGCTGTAAATTTAAGAAATGTACACTGACACTTTGCAGAGCTGAAAAGGCAAGAATACTTCCAAAACGGGCAGACGTGGCTGGTTGTGCAACGACGACACTGCTATTAATAATGATAATAATAATAATAATAATTGCATTTTTATAATAGACCAATGTGATCCGTTGCCTCTTTGATTAATATCTTATGAATTATTAATGCTGGCTATTTAAAAAAAAAAAATCCTATTAACTATGCCAAACACCCGAAATCTTGATTCCTTCTTCTTAAAGAAATTGGCTTTGTCAGAGCTCCTGCTTGGCCATAAAATAACCAAACAGTCCAGTGCGTTGCCAGTAAACCAGCAGAAAAGTAAAAGACCGATGCCAGCAACCTCTGCCAAAGACTTCAGCTTGCACCCACTGTTCTCTTACTGGTACACAGAGAATTGTTCTGCCTCCTTCATTGAATTGCAGCACTTTCTTATTTTCGCCAGCATGAGAAAAAAAAATTGTTTTTATTCATAACACTTTAAGGTTGCGCAAACTCTGTCGTCGCCATCGAACGCGATTGACCCCAGTCGTAGCGACTCTCTCCTCTTCCAAAGGTGCGATGGAGGAAAGCAAAAAAAAAGCCCCGGGGAGGGAGAAATGTGGCGACCTGGAGAGCTTGTCGTCGTTTTTAATGTAGCATTAAACGAGACGTGCTCCGACTTGTCAAGCGACTTGTGCAGGGAGCCGAGAGGAGAAGAGGAGGAGAAGGAGAGGAGGGGAGAGGAGAGGAGAGGACAGGAGAAGAGGAGGAGAAGGAGAGGAGGGGAGAGGAGAGCAGAGGAGAGGAGAGGAGAGGTTCGCCGTGCATCCGAAACGAGTGGAAAGAAAAGGAAGACCACACAGCAAGACGGTCAGATCAGGTTGTCAGAAACCATATTTAAAATCTGGGTCAGAGTCCAAGCCGTAACCTCTCTCTCTCTCTCTCTCTCCCTCTCTCTATCTCTATTTCTCTCTGTCTCTCACCCACCGCTGTGCCACACTCCCTCCTCTGCACCCCATTTCTCCTTCATCTCGTCCCACCGCTACTCTCTTTTTCTTTTCTCCTCCTCTGCAACGCTTCATCTCCTCACCCACTTTACATATCCGCGTTTTTTTTCCTCCTCTGCGCGTTTCATTCACTCCTACCTTCCTCCCTCCTTCACCTCTCTCTCGGCCTCTCCATATGCCGTGCATGTGCCTGTGTGGCTGTGCCTGAGACACGCCAGTTAAAATCACATTAACGTGGATGGTGTATGAATGAAGTGTCGACACAATCTAAAAGTTCCACTCACTTTAGACTTGAATTGTTGGGCACACGAGTACGATTTTTTTTTCCCTTTTTTTAACTGTTGCTCTTCTCCCAGGAGGAATTAAGTCAAAAATTGGAGGCGGGTGAAGAAACAGCCATATGATTCATATGCAGGTCCGGTGGCAGCCAGACGAGTTTCGAGTGCCACAATAAGTCTATTCAGTTCATTTCTGGAGAAAAAAAAAGGAAAAAATGGAGGTGCAGCTGGTTGCTGCAGGAGTTGCGCAGGCCTTCAGGTACTCCTATTGTATGGTAAACAAGATAACGGGCCAATTCTGAGGAAAACAACTCAGGCCCCTGACATGTGTGGAAGTTGACGCTCTCTCTCTTTTTTTTTTTTTTAGCATCGCTCTAGGTCAGCTAATAGCTACAGTTAATGCAGTTATGTGGACCGGGTCAGCTGTTAACCCTTCGGACCGGCCCAAAATATGTCAACGTCTGTATTTAAAACGCCCCTAACAGCACACAGGCTTTTTGGCCTGCTCCTCTTAAGCTATGAAATAACAAATTAACCGCTTAAGTCGTCCTCTGCAAAGTCCGCAAACGCTTCTGGGAAACGCTATGTATTGCTGCTCGGAGACCCTTTTAAGAGCCTGTGATAGAGGCCGATTTAAGATTTAAGAGGTGACACGCCGACGCTTACTCTCTGAGGCTGACCTGGCAGGCCTGCCGCGGCTGTAACGGCGCTCTTCCTACCATTCATCACGGGGGAAAATGGCGAACGTTGCGCAACTTAACTGGCACAAACCGGACGCCCTCCGTGCCTACTGTGGAAGCTTGTAACGTGCGGCTGCCAAACAACGAGGCGCGATGACACTGTCCTGTGTTTTGGGGGGTGAGGGGGGGTGAGGGATGGGGGGGGCAGGCCTCCCAGTGAGGACTCGGTCTTGAGTGCCTCTTCAGCGTGACACGGAGCCCGGAGCCTGCAGCCACCAGCGGAGCCGAGCGGAGCTGCCGAGCTGCTCTAAAGCCCTGCTGAGACCTGCCAGACCCGCAGCTCTCCCTGCCAGGGGCCCTCGGCTCCAAGTCAGAGTGAGTTACAGCCCCGTGCGCCTGACACACATGCTAATACAGACGCTCCGACCACAGATAGCTCCCGACATGGAAACGGGATGCAGACATGCCGGCGGGACACGTGTGCAGCTTTTAACCCCACGCATGCACACGCGTGTAAATGCATGCAACGCATGCCGGAGAGCACGTAACGACTCAGCCTCTCAGTGTTTCTGCCGCCTGGCCACTGACAGCCACTGCATGCACAGTTACTCACAGTGTTTGTGACCTTTTTGATTTGAGTTAGCACCACAGTGACCTCTGCCACACACACACCCACGCTCAACTAAAACAAGTGCTTTAGTTCATGCTGTGCAGTGAGCATGTCATCTTCCAGCAGCTCTGTCAGGGTTAGTTTGAGGTCAAGGTCCAGCAGCTGCTGGATTGGCTTGGATTGATCTGTCTGGGTAAACATCTACGTTGAAAATGAGCGTGCTTACGATTAAGGGCTTAGCGAATTATACGTGTGTGTACGTGTGTGTGTGTGTGCGAGACATGATGTTAATACATGACTAGCGACTGGCATGGATGTGCCAGTATGTGCTTGTTAATTTGTCTTAATTTCATCCAAGCTGAAATCAGGCTCAGATGCATGTTGTCCCCAAGACGATGAAATGAAGGAAGCAGCGGAGGCTGGATTGTAGATGGGACCTCTGTAAGGCTTCACTGTGTGTGTGTGTGTGTGTGTGTGTGTGTGTGTGTGTGTGTGTGTGTGTGTGTGTGTGTGTGAATATGTCTCTTTGCGTGTGTGTGCGTGTGTGTGTGCGTCCTGAATGCTGTTGAGTTGCACAACAGCTGCATATAAAGTTAAAGTAATTCAAACTGTGAAACTGTAAAAAAAAGAAGCTTTTCTTATCTTTCATGCAGTCAAATACAATTGTACATTGTAGGTGTTTTGCATGTGAACCTTCATTCTTGTATCGTCTATTTTGCACCATCTTGTTTGAAGCTAACTGGTCATGTGACCTCTGTGTCATCCATCCAGTGTTTGGCATGAATGCAAAATAAGTGTTTTCATTGCGCTTTTGTGATAAACCTTTACACTGACAAGCTCCTCATGAGAAGGCTTGAAGCGTTATTAAGAATTATTGAGCATTATTGGAGAGATATGTATAAATGTAAGTGTTTGCACAGCCATTTTTTAAAGGAGATATTTTGGTTTTGTACTTTTTTTAGGGGTGATGGAAACACCCCTTCTTTGTCTGAAGGTAAATGTGTCTGCAGCAGGTATTCGCATCACGATTAACTAAAGAGAAATGACCAATGTTTTGTCCAGGTTTTGTTATGGCAGGGCACAGTTCAAGTGAGCAAACGACCACATGGACAAACCACCCAACTCTTATTCAACAAATCTCTCCAAAGGCTCCGGTCAGTGGGTCTTTGAACATAATTAACAGCGTGATTAAAACTACGGAGTGGACCTCGGGGAGCTTTGATCACTTCTGTCTGCTGTGAACTGGAACCTACAATGCCAACATTTTCCACCAGTTCATTACTCCAAGCATCCAGGAGTAAAGCACTGTAGTACAGTTGATGTATGGCCCAATTATGTAACCCAAACCCCCTTTAAAAGGCCAGTTGCAGTCGTGGTGAATAAACTATACTGTTATGGCATGGCTAAGTTTGAACAAGTAGAAACACCTGGTCAAAGGGCAGCTCCTTTGATTGTGCACATCAAAGCCTGTTCCCAGGTGTCGGGCAGCGCCATTGCAAGTGAAAGAAGTTGCATTTAGGCTTTTGTCGGTGCAGACGGAGGTGGATAAGTAAGTGATGTCACTCGGTTGGGACTGAAGCCACATTTAGCTGCCACTAACACAGGACGCCTGATTTTCTGACAAAAGGGGACGTGCAGAAGTTTTTTCTTCTCTTTTTGAGTTTTTTGATACTCTAAAAGGACGAGTGCACGTGTGCGAGCGAATGCGTGTCTGTGCTATCAAGGTCGTCGGAAAGCGAAGCTCGACAGCGTTTGAGTGGCTCCCTCCTACCTGCCCTCGGTGATAGAGCATGGTTATCATTCTCTTTTACAACAGGGCCGCATCTGGACATAACCATATTTAGTGCTCGCACGAGGTCTGGCAGGCCGTTCTCTTACAGTACAAATGTATCTCTGTGCGGCCATATAGTGTGTGTGTGTGTGCGTACGTGTGTGTGTGTGTGTGTGTGTGTGTGTTAGCCGCTTGTGTCTACGTTAATCCCAGGAATGTTGATGTGGTCCAGAGTTTAATAGAACGAGGCGTGGGCGTGGAATAAGAGTCCCTCGGAGCAGAGTCGAGGTCTTGAAGTACTAAAAAGACTTGACCTGGACCCTGCACACCCACTCGCTGCCGTCCTGCAGACCCAGACACATGCTTGTCAGACTTTAACGACGGGGGCAGACGAGGAGTACGCGATCGACGCGGAGACGTACGTCTCTGTGTCTGTCGGGCAGAGGAGCGGCGCACATACGCCGCCCAACACACATCCCTGTTGTCTTGTGTTGCTCGTCATGCAATGAGGAGCACATGACTCGAATCGGGTGTGGTGCATGACCTCTTATCGGACAAAAGCGTCCCACAGAGAGAGCTGATGGGGGAGACTGTGCCTCCCCGCCCGCTGGCAGTCATGAGGTCTCCATCCCGTTCGCCACGCCGTGTCTCGTGGTTCAAAGACCATAAAATGTTGGCGGCATCTTGTCAATAAATAAGCTGCTTAGCCCCGAGGAGAGCAGCGTTAACTGCGGAAGGGATGTGCAAAAGACTCTTCTTTCTGAGGCATGTTTTGCAAGAATGAAGCCTTTGAATTTTTTTTTTTGGGTGGTGGTGGTGGTGGTGTCCTATAAATGTCTCACCTAAAGGGCCTGATGTGTTGCTGTGAGAATAGCTGGTTTGTATTCGACACGTTTTGCCCCGGAGCTCCCTACGTGCTTATCCAGACAAGCAGAGCCAAATGCAAATATTCCTTTGACAGAAGCTGCGGCGCACTCTTTTATCTCATCGACTGATCTGTGGCTGTCTTAACGCTGATAATAAGTCTGTACGTTGCCGCAGCGAGTCGGTTTGTCCCATGCGGAGGGACGTCATCAAATCTCAGGGGTGAGTCCTCTGTGCAGGTGTGGAGCAGTAAAACTCCCCTCGCAGGTGCTAAAACAGCTAATTGAGCGGCCGGGGCGAGACGCGTTCTTAAGGAATCAGCGAGTGGGAGGCCAGCGAGTCGAGGAGGTTATAAAAGTTTACTACTGAACATCCTACTGAATGTTCCCTCTTTGATTCGGTTGACGGCTGAAACGGGGCTGGCAGAGTGTAACCGAGAGGGGTGAAATCGAATTGAATAGAAAAGGCTGAGGATACCAGCCCCAAGTGTCTGTATGTGTGTGTGTGTGTGTGTGTGTGTGTGTGTGTGTGTGTGTGTGTGTGTAAGAGGCGGCTGTCCCATGACAAGGTAACGTCACTGAGAGGCAATGCCCCCAGGCAGCAGGCCACAGTCCACTTAGGACTTCTTTAAATTAGAGCAGTGTTCGCTAACACAATCTCGCCGGGTTCATCCGCTGCCGAGATATGAAAAGGAGTGATTGTCTGCCGCGGCGCTGATGGCGGCGCGGGGATCAAGCGAGGAAAACCCGGCCGGCTGAATCGCCGGCCCTGTGTGTGCGACCGTGGCTAATTGCGGACTGAACCGCAGAGCTGCGCAGAGTAGATCAGGAGATGTAAAGGGCGGATGCAAAGACGGCTGCCCCTGGCGGGGGTCGCACACGCCGAGAGGGCAGAGGTGGGAATGAAGGTTTGTAAAAGGTTTTTACTCTTTGATTGTGTGTTTTAATTATTGGTGATATGCTGAATAAACTCTCTGTTCAAAATCACGTTAACTGTGTCTGTCTCTGTGTTTCTGGCTCTCGCTGGAGTCTATTTTTGGAAACAGCTGGGTACACTCGCCTCTTTTTTGCCTCCTTCTCCTTCTTTTTCTTTTACAAAAAAACATTACACAAACAAAGAGTCAGTGGTACATCTGTTGGGAACTACTTTCAGCAGTGGATTAATACGCATTTGGTGCTCTCCTGAGCATTCGCGGCAGCAGCGGTGTACGCGGGACTCGGAGTTAAATCAACTCCAGCGGCCATGTGTTCACGTTAATGTCGAAACACGTCAGCCAGTGCAACAGTGAGGTTTAGTGATGTGTTTTTAATGTGTTTTTGGACAACAATGGAGCTCTGTGGCGAGGAAGAATAAGCTACATCAGGCCTTGGCCACACACACGATACTTGTTAGAGGGCTCAGTCCATTGTTAGTTTTGCTCTTTTTCATGGGGCTTGTTCGCAGTAACAAAAATATACAAGATCCCCAGACTCATCTTTATACGTATACTACTTCCTGGTGGAAAGCAACAGGTTACGTGGCCAGATCCCCGCTGAACATTCTGCTATTATTAACATTTTTTCTTATTTATTCTCTGTCTTACTGCGCAGCTACATTTCGGATGAGTACAGTACGACAAGCATGATTCATTCGTTTGTTTTGAGCCAGGCTCGCATGCTGCTTTAAGCGGCTTTCCGTTTACAATGAAGAGTCACAAGACTTTTTTTTTTTCTTTTCTTTTTTTCACTTCATTGAGAACATCTGCCCGAGGTTCTGAAAAACACAAGACAGAACTGCAGGGACACGAGGAAGAAGTTCTTCAAAGACGGAAAAGAGCGTTATCGGGATCTCGGCTGCTTTTACGGCATGTAAAACAGAGCAGTTGAGCCTCCGTACGCCATGCAAAGTGACATCCAAAGAGATGGCAGCGGGGAGAGGAAATGTGTAAATGATCTAACTAAACCTGTTTAGTTCAGCCTGTCTAATGATATGACAAGTCTGTCAAACACACACGCATACATACACAGAGAGAGAGAGAGAGAGAGAGAGAGAGAGAGAGAGAGAGGACTAATGAGTCAGACATTCCATGCATATAAAATAAGCCTCTCTCTCTCACACACACACACACACTCACACAAATGTTTGATAAGCTAGGTCATTGTGTTGGAGTTTTCTTGCGGTATGAGACACTTTCACCGACTAACATAAAAGTTCACAGTTTTCTCAGAGACAGAGGAATGACAAATGAAAGGAGAAAGAAAAAAAAAACAGAAAATGCAGGAAACTCTGAGACGTTTCAAAATAGACACTGTTTAATTGCAGCCTTATCTGGCGCGCGCTGATATCGCCGTTATTCACGACGGAGGAATCTGCGGCAAATGTTTATGTGCGTTCTTGAGGCACGGTTTGGCGAACCACGAAATTCCTCCGCAGTCATGCATCCAAATTATTAACCAGCTCTGGACTGAGCGAATGGTAAAAATAAAGTCTAGTGAGTGTTGAGTCAATGGAGGGAGAGGAGACTCTGCAGCCACTGATCAGTCCTGGCTCGTTACGTAAGCTCGCCGCCACACCTAAGCTGTGGGAAAACACGTTACAGATACTTTACAAATTTAAAACAGGGGGGGTAAAAAAAAAAAAAAGAAGACCTTGCACTTGCCAACCCTTATCCAATATTTATAAGAGACCTGAGGTCGTGCCAGAGACCTGAAAAGCAGTTTTTGAAGTGTGGGAAGCTGGTAGATGACACACCCCCTGCCCACAACGCTGCATCGTATGGCTCATGCATGGAGCCTATCTATCTATCTATCAGGGTGGAAGTTTTATATGCATATAGGAACATTTGATTCATCTTAGTATGCTGTGCTTGGAGCCTGAACTGTGAGCTGCAGTCATCGGAGTCAGGGACTTAACTCTAAGGTCTTTCCCTGCTCCTTGACTCCTCCATGGCCATGTGTCCTGCTCACAGGACACCAGTTGTAAAGTGCTCCTCAGCTCCTGACTACTTGCTCATTGTGCCCAAGTGGTTTTCCCACTGGTGGGGGGGGGGGTTCCTGGGGGTCAGGACTGTGACCTGTGCCATCTCCCTTCTCCGCAGAGAATAAACACTTGGTACCTGTTCCAGTCTTGCTTTTTGATTTTCCCGGACAGATTGAGAAGTTTATCCGCAACACTATCTAAGCCCAGCCCTGGAGCTGCGTGTCCAGGCCTACGCACGGCGCATATGAGCCTGAGGAGCAGCGGTCCGATCCACGCCCTAGAGCTGCGACCGAACCTCCGCTCCACGCGGTCCGACGGGACAAGTCTAGGATTCGCAAACACGCAGACACACCTTCATCTGACACCGGACTCAGACTCAGATACAAAACTCTGAACTTTTTAATACGGCGAGGCCTACGTTCGTAACACCCGCTGGTAACGCAAAAGAAAAAAACCCTCAACGTGGCTACGAGGCTCAAACGTCTGCAGCAACTCGCGTGTTTATCATCGGTAAATACACACAGCTGTTAGCGTCCAGTGTAGCTCGGCGAACAATGCTGGCAGCTCCACACCTTCAGCACAAGGGACACATTAAGAGAAATAGCAGGAGGAACTGGCCCACTCACTCTGCAGACCAGTCCCTAGCGTGTGTGTGTGTGTGTGTGTGCGTGCATGACTGTTTGTTGTAAAATGTCCTCATCCTTAAGAGTGGGACGAAAAAGAAATCTTATTGCAAGTCACAAGGATTGCAACATGCCCTGCAAAGCCTACAGGACAGAGCAATGGGAGGAGAGGAATAATCCATTTTTACTAGATCCCGGTGCTGATGAATGGACTTAAGAAGCTCAGTTTGTGTTCGGTTCTCAACTTATATCCACGTCCAGGCCGCTTTGAGGGCAAAATCCTAAAGCTCAATGAGCAGGTGAGCACGCGCGCCAAGCGGCTCGACATTCGGAGTTACCGCAAAGACTGTCGAGCACCGTGACTCATGAGTTCGACCATTGAATGTTTTATTTTTCTTGCTTGCATTAGTCAGCTCCCACAGAGCAGGGAGATAATGTGTCAGATGCAAATAGAGAGAGGGAGAGAGAGAGAGGGAGAGAGAGAGAGAGAGGTGCCACGCTCTCTCACTGGCATGTTCCATTGCTCAACCTGTTGATCGGGACTACTTCCCAAAGGGCTTGAATGCTAATTTCACGATGGGCTGTTTCTGTCAGGAGCGGCACCGTGGCACAGGTGGTTTTAGTCTGCCAACAGGCTCTGGGCTAAATGGGAACGCTTATTTAAAAAACATAAATAAATTACTAGATGGAAAAAAAAAATCCATAAGTAATGTAGGTATGAATCATGCACCAAACTGCACGGGCGAGTTTTTGCAAATCAGCAAAGCGATGTCGAGGCTGCGGATCAGCGGGGAGCGAAAACACCCTTTTCTTTCTTTTTTTTCCTCTTTTTTTTGTCGTTTTGAAATCAAATGGCTGATAGCGATCTGGGTGATAGGCTGAGCCGACAAACGGGCGTTTTGCCAGAATGAACTTCGCCGTCCGTCTCGGTTTTGCAAGAGTATGAAATCTCCAGTTTCAACTGCAATCCCTATGGCCTAGAGCGACACATGACCCCCACCCCCCCCCCACCCCAACACCACACTTGGTCACTGGTATGGTTGGCCGTGAAGAAATACACACACCCACCCACCCGCACACACACACACACACACACACACACACACGCACACACGTACACAGGAGGACCCTCTTACACACTCCCTCTTAGCAATCCCTCTGTTTTTTCCGATGGCCGTTGCGAGTAGCAGACGGTTTTGCCATCCCTCTCCCAAAATAGCCACCCGTTAGCACAGCCAGGTCAGATGGTTTTGAAACATCCATGGCAAACGGCGTTGGAGTGGAGGGGTGGAGGGGGCAGCAAGTGTGCGACCACCTCCTGGAGAGCTCCGGAGAGGTGGTCATGGGTGGGGCTCAAGTGGAGGTTTCTTTCACACTTGGGTGACAATGAGAGCTGTGGGGGGGTGAGGGGTGGGGTTGGGGGGGCAAAGCAGGAGTGTAAGGGTGTGTGTGTGTGTGTGTGTTTGCACGCACAAACAGGTGGTGGGGCTTTTGATTCATAACATTTTAACACACATATGCTGAAGACATGACACGACTTGACGTCGAGAACGACTTCCACGGAAATTCACACACGGAGTAACTGCTCAAAACTCATTGTTTCTGCCACTCTCTCTCTCTTTGAAATTAAATAAACGAATTAACTACTTGGACATGTTATACTCGCAACCCCGTCGCTGGTGTCATAACGATTCGTTCATAAAATGATGAGCAGATAAATGGATTTACTGGGAGGTAGGTCTGCAGCAAATGATTCATTTTTACTCAATTGATCTGTGAATTTATTCATTATTGGGTCACTAAAGGTCTTTAAATGCATTTTTGTTTTGTCTTCATTCAATCTTCTGTCATGAAGGACTCAAGGAGCCCGAAAATACTTTTAAGAAGCTCTGATCAGTGAATTTTGACTTTTTTAAAATACAATATTTCTAGATTTTTTGATTTGATTTTAGATTTTGCAGCTGTTATGCTCCATGTTATGAGAAGTCAGTCGTCACCATGCGCCGTACACATAACCCCCCAAAGCTATTTTCTTAAAGTTTCTTAGCTGCAGTTGCTACAGACATGTCAGAGCTTATCACAGCCCAGTGACATGTCATGGACTTGGCATAATAAACGAAGATCTGTTTCTTTTGATTAATAATGTAACATGAAGCCAGCTGATATATCGCTGAAGACCCCATTACAAGGCTTTAGATAACGGTGATAAAAAAAGACAAATCCAGAAATTTATATGAGATTTTCTTACATCCGGGATGGGACCCAGATGTTCCAGTTTCACTTTGGCTCCCGACTGAGGATCGTCACATCTGCCAAGTACGACAACAAGAAGTTTGGATATTCCTTTAACAAACAAAAAAACAAAAAGACAATGCGAGATAATGATGCTTTCAGTATCACTGGCTTCTATCTGTTCGAGCATCAACACTCATAAACAAACACGGGCAAACAGAGGTTTCTAAGACGCGCAACCAAGAAATCACTCCGGTTGACTTCATTTGTGTTTTCAGAAAGTAATCAGAACCATGAAAACGGGTTTATGGATGTCAGCTCAATAAAATTGCGCAGACAAATTTATAGGCAGTAGTGAGCAATCACATGCACCATCTGGCTTGACTGATGTCGCACTGAAGAGAAACAGGAAAAAAAAAGTGCTTTTTAGCCACGGTAAGCGCACCCGATCTGCGGAGGAGTTGTAAGGTTTCAAAAAAAAAAAAGAAAGAGGGATTTGGGGACCGGGCAAAAAAAAAAAAAAAACACCAGATAGATCTAATCTTCCCCTCTCCGTGCGCGCCTCTTGCGCAGGCAGGCAGGCGTCCAATTGATTCATCAGAGCAGTGGGCTGAAGCCTGACATAGCAGCCCAACATGCAGCCTCCTAATGATTTAACCACATCAACCCTTTTCTCTTCAGTGTCGTTCACCCTCCCTCCACGTCTCCCTCCAGGCACCAACCGTGGCTAGAGCACGGTGAGTCACGTTGGAACAAAAAGCCCCATTCAACACACACACACACACACACACACACACACACACACACACACACACACACACACACACACACACACACACACACACACACACACACACACACTCTTGATCAAGCCAGCCTGCCTCTGAGTGAAAAACTCCCTCTGTTCCCGCTCTGGATCCTCCAGGTAGAGGCGGTTTTGCCAGAGCTGCCTATAGTTGCCGAGCGCTCGGATCGAGTCACCACGCTGGTGCCGCTCCAAGGAAGCACCGGGAGCCAAACGCTTTCCCAAGGTTTTCCCACCGCATCGCACAGCCTGTTGACTGTGTGTGTGTGCATGTGTGTGTGTGTGAGAGAGAGACAGAGAGAGAGAGAGAGAGAGAGAGAGGCCAAGAGAAGAAAGCAGGATTAAAAGATACAAACTGTACAACTGAGCAAACCAAATTTATTTTCAAGTACTATGACTTCCTTCCTCAAACAAGGCCGCGTTGCTTTTTTTGTCCCACATGACAGACTCGGTGGCCTTCTCACAGACCTACGCTCCAGCCTGCGACTCACCACACGAAAAAAAAAGAAGAAGATGATGAAGAAAAAGAGGAAGAAGAAGTAGAAAAAAAGTCAGGATATTTTTTTTTTCGCCCTTGGGCAATATTCTGTGAGTGATCCAAATGTGATTTTGCATCTGGTTTGACTATTCAGATTTAACGTGTATTATCAACTTTTAATTCAGATACTATCACTTTGGTTCATTGCACAGCATAGCACATCATTTACATTAGGCTGGTATTTTAAATGTTGTTTATTTTGACTTTGATATCATGTATTGCTCTCATTTACTGTGCGTTATACTGTCGCATTGTAATTCCTATCTATCTATCTATCTATCTATCTATCTATCTATCTATCTATCTATCTATCTATCTATCTATCTATCTATCTATCTATCTATCTATCTATCTATCTATCTATCTATCTATCTACATTTTATCATATTGATATAAATGAATATCGGAGCTTTCAAATGTAAATGTCTGGGGTTTGTCTCCTGGTCAGATCGAGGTTTTCTCTGTGCTCTTTGGTTTGTTTCCACAGTCCAAAAGTCAAAAACTACAGAGGCTGATTGGAGACTCTGGATTGTCCCGAGTGCGAGAGTGAATGTGTGTGTGTGTGTGTGTGTGTGTGTGTGTGTGTGTGTGTCTCTTGTGATGGACAAGTGACCCGTCCAGGGTGTATTCCCTGCCTTTGGGTAGTCAGTAGGCGGATAAGAAAGACGATACGCCGTGTAAAATGTGAGTGGAAATACAATCATGTTAAAGCAGAATCACCTCAGGAATATTAAGAGGATCCCTCAAGACCCACCACACCCTGGAAGGCAGACATTTCAGATCCGTAAAGACAAAAACAAACACAGAGAAAGAGTTTCTATCCTTCCCAGCCGTGGCCACGTTAAATGCGGCTAAGTAGCGCACTTTATATTCATCACAAACAGCACTTAACTCCAGTGACGATAAAGACATTCTGATTCTTAAATAAACTTTGCCTGTTGATCATTGTTTTGCAAACTGTTACAGCGTCTTCCTTACATACTGAACCTTTTCATAATTTTGGAGCACACCTCTGTTTTGTTTCTCACCCCCGTGCCAACTTATTTGAACCTATTTAAATTTCCGGGTCGAGCACACGTCAAATAGGATTATCGAGTTATCACATTAAAGAGTTCAGCTGCAGGAACTGCCAAGCACCTGCAGTTTACTGAGCGACTGAGCAAATCTCTTTTTTTTTCTCTCTTTTTTTATCACTGACTAATGAACGGTTGACAGACCAAAAAAACTGCCCAATTACAACGCAGGATGACCCGATAAAAGAAAAAAAGTTTCAGCAGCTCCTTCCCTCATTGATGTGTGACTTTAAAGGGACTTACAGGATCGGCGCGCTGTAACCTGAGCTCATTTATCATGACAAACAAACAATGTTTTCTGCCGGCTCGGTGCCAGTGTTCACACCAGCCGTCTACATAGAAGGAATCTCTCTGCAGGTCACCGAGTGCGGGTCACACTCAAGTGTGTGTGTGTGTGTGTGTGTGTGTGTGTGTGCTGTGTGTGTGTGCTGTGTATAGACCGTGATAATGGAGTCCGTAAAGAGACGAGTCTCTGGCAGCTTTACGGCCATTCGAGCCGACGATCATGTGCAAATGACCTGAGCGGCGTTTTGCGATCTCATACTTTTCAGGCAGGAATCTTGGCCCGATGCAAAAAAAAAAAAAAGCAAATCGTTCGAACAAATTTTCCTCGTTACGAGCGTGACTTTTGACAGTAATTATTGCTCGGTTTCCCAATAGAAGTTCCCATTCCCACGAGTGACGGAGCCAAACAAAATGAAACGACCTCGAATAAAAGCAAAAAAAAAAAGAAAAAAGAAAAAGCAAAAAGAAACCTGCAGTTTGAGTTCAGTTTAGCTAATTTGCCTTGAAAAGCTTCCGTTTGTGTATGATTGTTCTCTCCGGGAAAGTGGGTCCCGAGTTCCCAGTCAAAAAGACGAATAAATTATTCATCAGATTTGCTTTGATATTGAAGGGGTGAGGGCTGGAGGGCAGGCAGGAGAAATCCCTCAGGGTAACTGTCTACCTGAGAGATATTAAGGAATTGTTTGCGTACATATAAATATATATATGTACACACACACACACACACACATACACACACACACACAGTTGCTACTCCATCCATTCTAGCAGGGTAATGACGAATGTTCTCTTGCTACCTGTTGCCTGTTTTACATACCCAACGTATTCATGTATAAGGCCGAAGGCTACATATATTTACATTAAATATGAATCTGTGTTTGAATAAAGTCAAGCACATGTGACAAGTCCACAAGTTAAGACTCAGGCTCCCCCATAGTCGATCTGATGTATGCTCGCAAAAAAGAAGAGGAAGAAAAAAACATTTAAATATGCAGCAGATCATGTTCCCATTACTTACATTAGTGATATAGTTGTGACTCTGAGGTATTTCAGATATTTCACTCAGCTCGAGGAACCTTGGCGGGACAGCCAAACATATATTTACATTGGCTAAGCCCCAGTGTATGCGCAGCCTTACAATCATGATCTAGGCTATAAAGTTATGGACATGAATAGCATGCCAGTACATTTTGGGCTCTTGATGTTTCTAGCCCGAGGGCGACTAACTTATACTGTTTGCAGATCTTTTTTGGAGACTCAACATTCAATCCCAGCGGATTTCTACCTAGGAAAATGTGCTTAATGCTGTAGCTGGAATTGAAATGTACGAGTCTGGGAGGACGGATTCTTACGTTACGCGCTCCAGATGTTACAAGTTTTTTTTTTCGATCGAAAAAAAATGCAAAAAGAGGCACAGAGGCCGCGTTAGCGCCTCCAAACTGAAGTGTGGTATTTGCTAATGACCAGCTCTGCAAATCATCTTCACCCCATATCAGAGGAATCCATCTTTTTAATTGCTTTGCACTTTTAACTGTATTGCAGCCAACCCCCGTGCACATATGTCAAAGGCTGGTGATACGGTGTCGATTTTACCTGTGATTCACGGTCAGGCAGAGTCTGCGTCAGTCGGCGCAGGAATCTGATCGTGGCTGAGCGTTAAAGACTCCAATGGGCAACTGTCGCAGTCATTCAATCATGCTCGGATTTTTTCGAGACGACTCTGGATGCAATCGGATATCGTTGCGAACCGATGGCTGCAAACACATTTTACCAGCCAATGAAAACGAGCAGGTGAGACACGGGAGATGGTGTTGGAAGACGTAGACGGTGGAAAGTGGCAGGAATAAACATAAATAAAATCTATATAAATAACGTATATATAACATAACAGTTTAGTTTAGCAGAGAGCCGGCCATTTGTCATCCGTGTTTGTTTACCCCCATAGACTGTCACTCTCTCGTAGAGGGGGTCGCTCTCATGAGAGGGATGGGTTTAGATGGCCTCAGTTGGTTTGTTTGCCAATTTAGATTTAACTAGAACAAATCTTGTAAGTGCAGTTGTCAAATGTGTGATCTCTAGTCTTTCATTCATCATAAAAACTGATCGGTGTGTGTTCCAAGTCTTTTCAAAACCGTTGAGAAAGTCTCGTAGTGTGTCCCAAGCTTAGATCTTAAGCAATTCAGAGTCTCTTAATTTGTGTTATTAGACAATGGAGGAAATGCCACAAAGACACGCTCCACACAACTCCACACAGAGAGACCTCTGGCAGTCCCACCTGGGACTTCAACCCATCTGATCTGACCAATCCGATAGCTGTTGAGACATATCAGTTCGAACAGCAGCCGAGTAGAGGGAGAGAGTGGGGAGGTGAGGGAGGGAGGGGGGGGGGGGGTTGATGTGCAGACAGGCCGACATACCAACAGAGCCACCCCTTTGGCCATGCTACCGAGACAGCACAGTGTCTATGTTTGTGCGAACTGAATGAAGTGATTGAATGGGAAGCACGCAGAAGCTGACAGTCGGCGCTGCTGGAGTGCGGATCCATACGCGGTATAATGGCAGCTCAGTCTGACTGTCTGAGTACAGCTGACAGTCAGGGAGACTAAATCTGGTGGTTGACTGCACATATATTCTACATACCCACACACACACACACACACACACACACACACAGACACATCGTGGAGGACCCAGACACATTTTTCAGACTATTGTGTTTGCTTATCTGCAGCACGGGTTGCATCATTTGGATTACTGTACTGTACAAAGTGATGCAACTCTCTCCTAGGGCACGAAAAAAGAAAAAAAAAATGACACTGGTAGTTCATCCCTATCCACTGACACTCGATGGGATACAGGAAAAGCCTTTAGGTTTCTTTTCAAATGAAATAGTTTTACATGCCAATTTTCTCCGTTGAATGTTCGCAGCACATTTTAATCTCCCTTCAGCTCTCAACTGGGTCCTGACCCAGATTTTGGGGAAGCGAAAGAGCCTGTAGGGGACTGCGGGCAGACCTACAGCATGTGGTACAGTGGATGTGTGTAACACTGGCAGGATAGGGTGTGGTGAGAGCGGCGGCCATGATGGGGAACGCGAAGAAAGAGAGCGCTCACAAAGCCAGGATGACTCAGTGTCATCGGCCCAGACTGTATCTCACTGTACAGGGCGGGGGTTGAAAACCTGTCTCGCCCACACCCACACCCTCTCTCCATCCATCCATCCATCCACCAATCTAGACTGGAGGAGGAGGAGGAGGGCAGAGGGTGGCGGACGTTACACCAAACCAACCCCAATTCGGAACAAGCCGGCACCAACGGAATGTGACTCACAAAGGAATTTCCCTGACACATTTCTGTTTTTTTTTTTTTCTTAAACCAAAGACAGTCTTTCTTTACTTTGAACTTCCTATTGGAGACGTGTGGCATCAAGTAATCTAGGTCATGTGTGCGAGGGCCTGCGAAAAACAACATGAGCAACCCTCCGAATATGTACCAATCTGTTCCAGGTTCTTTCGTAAAAAAAATACAGAGTGTCTTAATCAATTTATAGAAATTATGTAATAGCACTTGTTTTCCTATTTTACTGTAACTTTGCTCCACTTTCATCCCTTTTGGATGAGTCCGCATGGATCTGACCTATGTCTCAACAAGTCAATGTGCAGACTGATTGGCCAGACAACCTGTCCTCGCCTCGTCTGTTTGGCAGATGGACGAGACAGATCACGGCTTGAAATGGAGAGAGAGGAGACAGACGTACCTGCAGATGGGGCTTTTGCCTTTTTTCTCTTTTTTTTCTTTTTTAAAAAATCTTTTGTGTTTCCGTAAAGTCGAACGAGGCGAGATGGAGATCAGAGTCAAGGTGTGTGCTCCAGAGAGCGGCGGAGAGGAAGAGAGTGGTGTGTTAAGGATGTGTAACTGTTTGCCTGTGTGTGTCTGGGTGTGTGTGATTATACGCTGAAGGGGAAGAGAGTTGAGGACGTGTCTGATGCTAGTCTCACTGGCAGCCTTCAAACAAACTGTCACTCTGCTTCTGTCTAACACTAGCACACACACACACACACACACACACATATCCACACACATTATGCAAACGTGCACCAATAAGAGCACACACACACACACACACACACACAAACACTTTGTAGCTGCCTTGCTCTTCCTATCCAGCTCACACTGGGATGTCTAGCAGAGATGGGGCCAGACATATGAACCCCCCACGAGCCTGCTGCTCACACACACACACACACACACACACACACACACACACACACACACACACACACACACACACACACACACACACACACACAAAGACATATGCACGCAGTATGCATGCACTTGAAATTAAACATGCACACAGAGGCCAAATAAGGTTCATCATAAACACTGGTTTGCACAGACTAAGAAAAAAAGGATTTCCTGTGGAACAAATACACAAAAGAGCAATAGGAAGTACAGAAGCACACACACACACACACACACACACATAAACACATATGGAACAAGTGGCTGTAATCGTACGTACACACAGAAGTGCTGAGCAAATAGATAAAGGAGCGAGTATATTCTCCTCCTCACGTACACACATTTAAACAGCAAGTAGCTGGGGAGGATCTCATCTCTCTGGTTTACCGTGGGCCATTTCCTTCAACAAATTTATCACCAGTGTTGCACAAGACATTCGATCGGCTCTGTGCACGACTCTATGTGTAAGTGTGTGTGTGTGTGTGTGTGTGTGCGACCGGCTTCTGTAATAAAAACTTCTGTTCTGGTGACTATTATTATTCTGCCCGGGAGTGTGTCAGGGTGACTTGTAGTGCTCAGACTATTAGGATCGGCGCAGTCCCAGTCAGTCAGATACGAGTGATCTGAAATACGATGCTTGAAAGCAAGAGAACAAAGCAGATGCTATTCCAGAAAAGAAACTGTGCAGGGCCAACACACAAGCCCCTGTGGGACCCCCCAGCCCACCCCTCCACCCCCCACAACACAACGCTCGCGCTAGAGCAGCTATTGTAGTTGGCCAAACACGCTACAGCCAACAGTTAGACCGAATACACTGCCAAGAGAATCAACGCATTCAACCATCTGCGTGAAGTGCGCTTTAATATTCTGATTTGAGCAGCTGTGTCCAAATTTCTTATTCATAGAGTTGAATTCCTTGTTGAAGTGAGGGGAGGAGAGGGGTGGGGGATGGTGGGGGAGGGGGGGCATGTTATACATGGAGTTGAGATTTCTGACAGAAATTATCAGGGGCTTTTGTGTCAGACTGTGTTTGATGAATATTAGAAGAAAAGTAATGATAGATTGAAGACAATCCTGATCGCAAAATAGGCTTTGACTCTTTAGGTGGACCACGTTTGATATTTTGCGTGTAAGAGTCAAAGAAACGAAAAGGAAGGCGAGGAAAAGGTCAGAAAATACAAAAGTGAGAACAAGAAGTACTCAGAGGTCAGCGCACGGCACCTTCACACCTCCCAACTCCGAGAGCGACTCGCTTCATGAGATTGACTGTGTGAGAAGAGCTGAGAGCGCCGGCCGGACAGAAATATGCCAGAGCTCCTGTTCTGCTGTTGTGGAGCATTCCGATTAATCACGATGACACATAAAAACCTCAACGAGAGAGCCAAATGGTCAGACAAGAAACAACAAGAATGATAAGTCATCCCCCAAAACCGTTTCTGACTCACTCTATAAAACATTTCAAATCCTGCTGCCATACAGAAACTTCAAGTAATCTGCTTCAATTTTAAACTTTTTAACCTTTTAAAGTCTAAAATGTATTTCCTTTTTCTTTTTTTTTTACCTATTTATTTGACATAACTTCCTATTCTTTGTTTTTTTTTAATTTTCACAAATCGCATAAATAAAAGGAGGAATATTCTCAACTGGACATGATTTTCAAGCAGGTGACACTTCTCATGGAAAAAGAAAACAGAATGAAGTCATTTTTCCAATCATAAAATGAGACCCATGTCCGGATTTGTCAGTGTACATATAAATTGTAAAACATATGTACAATGGGGATCGCAGCTGCAAACTGTAAATGTCACAAGAAAATGCACTGGAAATGAATTCATTTGTTTATTTTATGCGAGAAATACGAGTGCATGTTGGATTTAATATTCCCGACCAACCTGTTGCACACAGTCAGGTATCACAGTGATTTCTTTTTTTTTATGTGATCTGATCTGAACGACTCCCTGCAATCATTTAGAATAAGCACAGCGTTGCTGAGGAGCTATCTGGAAAATCTGTTTTGAGAGAGGAGGAAATATTGTGAAATCCAGCTCCACATACCGGACCGTGTTGTTTATGAGTTTCTATCTTTTATCTATTTTTTCTATTTTTATTATCTTTCTTTCTACTATTATGGTGAGTAGTTTCATGATAACTGCTGATAACTGACAGGTATAAAAAGCCTTTAAAAATGAGCTGTGATACTCTTTTTTTAGCAATGTGGCGTAATACATTTTATTTTTAAGATACATAAAACACTTTTGGAATTTTTTTCCTTAAAACAATTTGTATTTATTTTCAGTTCTTACTATTTATCGATGTCACTGTTTTGATCAGTTCGATACTCCATTTATTTATCAATTTATTCCAGACAAGTTTGCAAAACTTAACTCTTTGCACACACTTTCTACAAACATGAGACTTAACATATACTTCAAACTTGGCATCGTCTGCAGGCGTTTAATCTCCCATATCTCCGTTATACGTCAGGAGGGAAAACAAGACACTCGAAAACACAGACATCACTGTCAGGGAGGCGTTTGAAAATACCAATCACCGCTACGATGTTTGCAGACTGTGTTTGGCAGCAGCCGAAGCTGCTCCGGGCGGCTCCAGCAGGACAGCGCTGCAGCCCGTAGCCATGTATGAATAAGTTTAGAAACACAAAACCATTTGGTCTATCTTCAACCAGTCGCTCTCCTTTTATTGCACTTACTGAACCCCCGTACATCTGAAATAGCTTAAGGCCTTAATCCAGCCAAAACTCTTATAAAGGAATCTTCTGTCAGTTTCACTCCGTTTTCATCAGGGCTCGGTTTGTGCCTTGGCAGCCGGAGCCAAGCCAAGCACATTTCTCTGAGTCATCAGTGAAGAAGGAGGAGGAGGGGGGGGGGTGGAGAGGAGGAGGTGGAGAAGAACGAGAAGAAGCAGAAGAAGAAGAAGAAGGAGAAGTAGCACAAGGGGGAGGAGGAAGAGGAGGAGGAGTTGGAGGAGGAGGAGGAGGAGGAGGAGGAGAGGCAGGAGGTGACAAGGCTGGAGTTTCCCTCTCGCTCTTGCAGGCGAAGGCCTACACTGAGCAGCAACAAGCCAAAAAAACCTCGCTCTCTATTGTTTCAGGCCCCGCTGGCAAAAGTGAGCCTTCCTGAAACTCCACAAACAACTATCTCACGCACACACACACACCTACACACACACACACACACACACACACTCCCTCTCTCTCCCTCTCTCTCTCTCTCTCTCTTACACACATACACACACACACATGAGGGAGATCTGCCAAAACACTGCTGACTGAGAGACCTGCCAAAGTGGAAGAAAGCTGTTGTGTGAGAAGTTTACGACGACTTTCGTAGAATCTGTTGTTTTTTCATTCCCTGGCAGCGTGTCAAAAAATACTTAAACTGCTGGGGAAAAAAAAAAAAATCAATGAAAAGAGCAGTGTATGTTCCCGCGGCTGGGTCGAGCAATAAACCCTTCTCCGATGACTGTGCAGCGGCGATACGTGTCATCATATCCCGGACGTCTCGCTGTCAGCAGATAGCACCTTTGGTCACATCGAAACACTTCACCGGGTTAATGCGTCGTTAGAAAACATTTGTTTGTTTGTGGCTTGACGAGACACTAAAGGTGTAACCCAGATGCTGCGTGCCGATACTTGGAAGTGGGGAAACATGATAGAACAATTGCTCTGGACTCGACCGTCGATTGTTTCCTGGAAGCGACGAGACGTCTCTCTCCTCGGAATTATCGCCCAGTTTAGAGGCGTTTTCAGCACCGGAGGTGAGACTGATGGTTGCAACATATTATCGCGTATGTATCGAGATGTAGAACGATGGGGTGGGGGTTGAAGGTGGGGGCCAGCAGACTCACTGCCCAGTTTGCCTGGGCAATAGGTGCGAGGCTGGAAGAAATGACAAATGATTGGCATGGCTGGAGAAAAGGAAACAGGGGGTGAAAGATGGCGGCGGATGGCAGCGTACAGGCCTCCATTTCTCATCTTGGATCCTGTTCAACCACTCTGCATGTTCTCATGTCCCCCCCCTTCCCACCACCACCACCACCACCACCATCAACCACCCCCCCTCCTCCCCCTGGGCCTGTCAGGCAGCTCCACTGTTTGTTTTCCACTCCAGCGTGGGGACAGATTTGGACAAGGGTGACAGCAGAGTCTATTTTCTCCACCTGGAAGCTTGGAATGGAGGGCAGGGAAACTCAAGACTGGTTTTACCCGCTTCCTGGAAACGGTAAAGCAAGCGGGAGGCCCCACTGTCAGGGAAAGGGGTAGGAGAGGCTGTGTGTTAGTGTGTGCGTGTGTGTGTGTGTGTGTGTGACAAAGAGGAGTGTGCACAGAGAAAGGCAGAGAAGCTTAAGTTCTGCTCTACAGATAAGGAATATGTGTCAATGCACAGGGAAGGAGTGTTTATGTGCCTGCCACTGTGTGTGTGTGTGTGTGTGTGTGTGTGTGTGTGTGTGTGTGTGTGTGTGTGTGTGTGTGTGTGTGTGTGTGTGTGTGTGTGTGTGTGTGTGTGTGTGTGTGTGTGAGAGAGAGTAAATGATAGAATGGTATAGAGCACGTGCTCCAGCCGAGGGGATTTGCTGATGCCCACAAAGATCTGTTTACAGTGAGTGCCCCCGGTGACCCCCCCCAGAGGATGCAGGAGGCGCTGCCAGCACGCACACAAACACACACCCACACGGACACACACATCATCCAGCCACATATCTCAGCAGACATAGATACAGGGGGTCTAAGGGCACCTGTTAGAAACATCCGGAAGGCTAGATTCCAGACAACCTATCGTAGTGCTTAAAACCCCCCCGGCCCGGAGGGAGGTCTTGGTGGGCGTGCGACAGTGGAGAAGGAGTGAGAAATGCTCTTCAAATCCAGCAGGCGACGGAGCCAGAGCTGCAGCAAATGATTATTTAGATCGTCGGAGTGTCGATTACTCCCTTGATTAATCGTTTAGGTCAGGGGTGTCAAAGCTATTCCACAAATGGCCAGCGTGGGTGGAGGTTTGGGTTCCAACCAAGCAGCAACACACCAGCTTTGACTCGTTCAATTGACTGATCTCTATCTGCAGACAGTTGATTGGACAAACTGTGCGCTCTCGATTTGTGGAATAGGTTTGACCCCCCTGGCTTCAGTGTTTGGTCCACAAAACTACACAAAACTCTATGTTAAGAGACCTTTTTTTTCCCTGAATGATTCAATGATTCAATTTTATGTCCTAGAAACTAAATAAACCATAATAACTTTTTTAAAATGCTCCAATTGACAAATAGGTTATCAAAATAGTTACTTTCTCAGTTGATTTATCAATTAGTTGTTCCCTTTTAAATGTGTTAATCGACTTAAGGGTTATTAAAATGGTTTGATTATTTTTCTAGCTGACTAACAGACAACTTATCAACTGGTTGTTGCAACTCTCTGAATTGTACGACTCTGGAAGAGAGATGAAGAGTGAGCAAATCAAACCGAGGCAGCAAGAGGCAAACAAAGAGAGTGTGGGAGTTTAAAGGCTCCTTCCAGGGCCCAAGGTAGAGAGAGAGAAATATCTAGAACGAGACAGCGAGACAAAGAGAGAATGAGAATGAGATCAAATAGATCAAAGATCTTAAAAGACAATTGACATCAAACAGAAAAAAGGCTGTTTAGGAAAAGATTTTGAACAGGTGACACGGTGTCCTGGTGGATAGGATAGTCTCAGAACAAGAAACACAAAACACAGTCAGGCTGATGGGCTTTCTGTGTAGAGTTGGCAGGTTCTCTCTATGTTTAGGTCAGACTCTAAATATTCCTGAGTTGTGTGTGTGTGTGTGAGAGAGAGAAAGAGAAAGAGAGCTCTGTGATGGATTGGCGGGTGTATTCCCATCCTTTGCCCTTTGTGCTCTGGAGAGAAGTCACCATCGGACCCCCGAGACAGCATTAAGGTGGGAAGATAATGGATAGACTTTTAGGAGGCAAACTTATTAGCACATAGTGCCATAGTGAGAGAGAAAGAGAGAGAGTTGAACAATTAAGTTTGTGCCTCACACAGCCAGTGGCTGAGCTTAGCATCGCTTTAAGGAAGGGAAATAGGAGGGAAAAAAACAAAAAAAACAAACCTGGCTGTGTTCAAAGTTAAAACTGCACCACATTTAATGTGTGAGTGTGGGAGAAATGGTCTTGCCCAAGAAAAAAATAAAAATAAACAAACAAAACAAAGACACATGGAGCTCTGAGCTCTTCCCTCAAAGCTGTGGCCTTCCTCCTCTTCCTCTCTGAACTCCACAGATCAGCTGCTGCGGTAACTCGTCACATTTGCACACAAAGGCCAGTTTTTAAGCCTCCCTGTTACATTTCAGTCCCCCAGCCCACACTCCCCCAAACACACCAGGACGCACACGCCCGCTGACTCACCAACCTGCTCGTCTGTCACAGTGATTAAGTGTGATCAATGCTGCGCAGCAACCGCGGCTGTGCTTATTGTACGATAATATGGTCGGTGCTGAAAAGAGCTGTCTGAGATGGACAAGGTGGCCGGAACAGATGGGAAAGTTACAGTGTTTTGAAGACGTAGATGGGACATATAGGGTTGCACTGCAAAAAATGGGTGCCTAAATTTAGAGGAAAACTAAATATGGGTGATCAGGTACTCAAAACAATTGAAATCATCATAAGATCAAATCTGACACTCCCAAGTCTAATTTCTTTGTTTCATGGTAGGAATCAAATAATTTGTTGAACTTCTTGATTTTTTTTTTTTTTAGCTATCCCCAACCAAACAAACTTACCCCTAATTATTCAATTTTATTTCAACATCGAATTAATCTGCAAATTGGTTACCAGAACACACTCCCTAAGTTGTTCAAACTGGCATGAGTTGACTAAGTGTTTACTGGAGCCAGAATATTTTGGAGCCAGCCCTAGTGGATAGTGGTGGTATTGCAAGTAAATTCGCCTCCGTGTGGGCCTCTTTTCTCATATTAGAAGACTATGTTAATTTTTTCTGTACAGTCTGTGATTTGAATTATGGGCGGGGATCAAACCTAGGGCCTGACTAGCACATATGAAAGTGTGCTGTAGAGAGAAGGAGAGAAAGAGCCAGAGAGAGAGAAAGAGAGAGAGAGAGCAGAGGATGTGTCTGAGAGTGTGACAACAGGAGCAGGGATGGCGAGAGAGAGAGAGAGAGAGAGGGGGAGAGGAGAGAGAAAATGGGACAGACGGCAGCGATACGAGCTCTTAACTCCCTCCTCTCCTGCTCCATCCTCCCCTCCGTCCTCCTCCTCGTCCTCCTCCTCTCCTCTGCCACCGAGGGGGAAGCGAAGGAGGTCACCCACTCCTACGAGCACTCAATCAACCTGCCGGCGACCTTGCTCGTCCTGGATACGGTGCCCGTTCCCTCTGTTTGTCTGCCTGCTCTGCTGCCACCGCTCTGCATCCGGTGCCAGGTTACACCGCCACCAGCACAGAGGTGCCGTTCCACCAGATGCCCATTTTTTTTTTTCGGCCCGTGCCGTGCCAAAAAATTCGATGGCAGACAAGTCCGTTTACGTCAGTGCATTAGGATTTGACAGAGATCGTGACAAAACATGCCCAGGTTAATTAGTATGTGGAGGATCTTTATATGCTAAGCTCATATGCCGTTAGCCAGTGATTTACCCACTGTGAGCTTTTTTGGCAAATGGACGTTTGCCAAAATGAAACAGAGAAGAATGACTTGGAGCCGTTCTCCGTTGTGAATGAATTAATACCGTAAACATATTAAGGGTCGTTCAAGAAAGCTTGTAAATTACACATGCAGTCACATTCAGTTAGTGATAACCAAGTGGAACTGATGCAACAACTCAACAATAATATGCTGTGACCCATCAGGGGATTACATTACAGGCTCAGAATAAGTCCTGTTCCATCATCCTACCCACTTAGTTCATTGACGGTGTGGCAGAGGTCTGCTGGAGTCTATGTTCAGCACATAGAGGAGGTGGAGGACACACCCTGGGCAAGCAGTTGAGCCCCCAGTCTCTCTATCCATCTATCCACCTCCCAATAGAGCTGCAACTAACTAACTATTTAAACAGACTATTAATCGACTCATAAAATCAGCAATTCTGTACTCAGATTTTCTGCTTTCATTCGTCCTGTGAGACAGTGTTGAGTTTTAACCATTTTTCATATTAGTGAACCAATAAAGTAAGCTTCATTGATTAAAACAATACAAATAACTCTGCGGGATGTCGAAAAGCACTTTAATTTAAAACACTGAGTCTGAGCAATTTAAAAAAGCCAGTGACCATTCAGTTAATTATGAAATCAGATGACGGTTTCTATTTAAAAAGGTGAAACCAGAGTGTATTTCCTCCCAGAAATAGTCAAAACGTACCTTCTCAAACATAGACGATGAGCCCCCTCCCACTGATCTCACTCCATCGGCCTTACTTCGGGAGAAAGAGTCACGACCCAACTTTTTGGCCGCGTCCCAACACGGCAGATGGTCAAAAACATATCATAAAGTGCTGCTCTGCGTGTCATCGCACCGCGAAGGGTGCAGCTCCTCGCCGGCTAAAAGATATATTTTTACAAGCGTCGTTCACGCCACCGATTTGGCCCATGACTTAAGAGGCTGGTAAAGTAAACTGGTACAGTAGGAGAGGCCTGCTGTTCATGTTACAGAGCCGGACTTGTATCGCTGGACAAATACCCAAAACTATAATAAAGGAGGAAGCAGCTGAACTCCACCAGCGGCTACTTGCGAGGGTGCAAATTAACACACAGGGCCGCGGATCTCTCCATCAGCTGTGACGGTCAGGTCACATTCCTTTGTTATGTGCTGTCCGCCGGGCCTTCCCCTGCGGAAAGCTACTTCTAACTGTGGATGCAGCTGCAAAGATGGCTCCCCTGACCACAGCTACAAAAGGCATGGAAAGACAACACATGGGCCGAGACAGACGGAGAGGGAGGAGCGGGGAGGGCAGAAGAAAGGTTACATTTTTCTGAATGGATGGCAGGAGAGGCTGGATTTGCTCATGAATTAGCCTGTTCAGTGTGTGTGCTTGTGTGTGTGCGTGTGTATGTGTGTGTGTGTGAGTATGTATATGTGAGTGAGAAAAAGGGAGAGGCAGACAGAGACAGGAAAGAGAATGTAATTCATCTTTAAAAGGGCAGATTCCTGGGTGATGTATGGTGTTCAGAATGTGTGCGTGTGCATCTGTGTGTTTGCGTGTCGCAGAATTGGGTGTGGGAGGTGTGAGCTGGCTAGCTACAACTCCTCTTATCGCTCCACAGAGCAATGTGGAGAATGAGGATTCTGGGTTCAGCCCTGCTCATCAAAGACACACAGAGAGGCTGGTATAAACCCCCTCCCTCCCATCTCCCCTCTCCTCTTCTCTTCTCTCCTCTCTTCCTTTCCAACCTCTATCTTTCCAGCGCTTCCATACACACACATACACACACACACACACACACACACACACACACACACACACACACACACACACACACACAAACATAGAATTACAAGCTCAGCAAATAGCACGCAGGCTAACGCTATGAGCAATGACAACAGGCAGGGGAGAGTTTAGCGGAATGTGTGAGTTGGAAGTTTTTTCCATCAAACTACGTGTTTTTTCAGATTAGACTGTTTACAGCGAAGAGTTAATATGTAAACAAGACCAGCTCAACTCAAATATTAAGGCTCATTAACAAACTGCACATACAATCTGCTAATCATCCCATTCGCAGCTTCTCTAACACTGCGAGAAAAAACATGATAGACTTGTTGTTTTTAATTTGTCTCGATAACCCTGCCCCAGCCTCTGAGGTAGCTGGTTCTTACACCTGGCCCAGCAAAGAAGTGGTACTTCTCTGGATCCAGTTTTTCACAGTCGTAGCCAGAAAAAGAACTGTTCCAAACTAAGCATTATCCTGGAAGCAACACTGGACCCATGCTGGTGGAAAAGAGCCCTATGTATCCACTATGACACCATTGGATGGATAGATGGATGGATGGATGGACAGATGGATGGATGGATGGATGGAGGGATGGATGGATGGAAAAGATCATCATCTTTTGAAAAGTCAGCAAAACAAATGAAATGCACAAAAAAGCAAGAGAAAATCCTTCAATTTGAAAAGAGTGATAGTTTATCATTCAGTTTCTGTCTCTTGACTAATGCATAACGGAATGGAGTTAAGACTCATGACCTTAACAACTTCAGCATGTCGCTTTCTCTCTTCTTCGCCGTGGATCCAAATTCTTGTTAAGAGAGCACTGTGCCCGTGCACGCGCACAGCAGGTCAGGTTATCAAACGAGATTAACTACAGTCAGGGTTATGCATTATACAAATGAATTGTAAATTTGTAACTCCGCGACGACGGCCCTTTGTAATCTCATCTGTAATTCAGATGCAGGTCTCATCACGCCGAATCTGCGCTCAGACAGTACATGACCGCCTGTGGGAGTGTGTGCGAGCACGGTTCGGGTTGAGCAAGATCGAGTGCGTCTCTTTGTGTGTGTGTATGTGTGTGTGTGTATAGGGTCCCTATAGAGTCACAGTTCTGCTCCTCACGCGAACAGCGTGCCTGCATGTTAATTCAATAAAGAAACAGTGTAAGCCTCTTAATAAGCAGTACGCCTTGTCTCATCCCTCATCTCACTACTTGGTTCGCCCGCTTTCCCACCTATCCATCTGCTGCCCTCGCCGTCTCCCTCTGCTCCTCTTAATGAACGTCTACCTCCATGTGTTCATTCCTTCCCCGCGTCTCACTCACTCTGCTCTCTCCACACCCTTTTCTTTTACTGTACGTGCTGCCTCGCTCTTCCTTCTCCTCCTCCTTCTTCTACATTTATCTCTCTTTTCATCTGTCACAGCCTCCACCTCCTCCTCCCTCTTTTCCCTCTCAGCCTCCCCTCCCTGCCTCCTTTGTTTTATGTGAGTGGTGGGGGTCCTTGTTATCCGCCACCTAACCAGACATCCCTCAGCTGGGAAGCCAGACGAGCCAGACAGGCAAGCGGGCAGACAGAATGACAAACCAGAGAGGAAGGAGAGACTGACAGACTGGCAGCTACTGCAGCTCCACTGACCAAAAAAAAGAGAGACAGAAAGAAAGAAAAAATGTAAACTGAGGCATCAGTGAGATATATACCCAGTCTAGTCTGAGACAGACAGACAGACAGACAGACAGACAGTCAAGCAGGTGGGGGAGACAGATACATGCAGGCAGGTGGGAAGCAGACAGGTAGGCAGAGCAGCCAGACATGCAGGTCGTCACGGGCCGGTACGCAGCAGCCAGCCGAGCTACGAGCCCAGCATCCCAACGGGCCGGAGGGTCAGTAGCTACATGGCTAATAAACACTGCCTCTGTCTGGGCCTGGCACAGTACTGCAGCCAGTGCACTGACGATGCCTGCGTGCAGACGGGTAACCCTTTCACTACTGGGTGCTCAGCCAAGGACACACACACACACACACGTGCAAAAAGATATGTCTGTGAGGGATGAAGTGAGGCTTTAGGAGGGGATATTTGAGGAATGCTCTGAGATAGGAGGAGGACAATTCTGATTCAAAGGAGGTTAATCTCGTCAGTGGATTGACAGGAGAGGAAAGAGGAAATTCATCTGAAACAATTTTGATAACAAGAGTTGTCATTCGGGCATTATGCTGTTGAGCAAAAATGCCAAAAAAACCCCAACTGGTTCCAGTTGCTGAAATGTGATTATTTGTCATCTTAAGACAGCAGGGATTTGTTCGACTGTTGGTATGACAAAACTAGCTGTCGGAGTCTGTCAGGATGAATATCATAGGGGGACTGTGATTGACACGTTTCACACTTCCAATATTTTGGACCAAGCAGATTATATGTGTGAAAGCAGACTATTTAGAAATGTTTTATAAATCGTACCTCTTTCTTTTTAACGCGTCTTCGATGCCAAACTGATTTTAAACACTCGAGCATGACTCCTTCCTTCCCGGCTCACTTTCAATATCAGAGACGGGCTGTGAGCATCGTCAAACTGCACTGTCATTGAGCGTAGCTGCTGCTGCTGCTGCTGCTATTCTCGTCAGGACGAATCCGTGAGAACAGATGTATATCCTGAACTGCACTCTAATAAAAGCCATCATGTTGCAAGAAGAATGTCCAAGAGGAGAATTACAATGCCACTCAGGAAGTGAGTTTACCAGACGCGAGCCTTGTACTGCGTACTGCACTGCTCCACTTTCACCATATGGCGAAGATTTCGCTGCAGGTGAACGCCCTTTGATTCCAATCACTCTGACTAACTGAAATCTGCTGCCCCTTCCTCTCTGTTCACCAGATGTGGCAACGACTCCTTTCAGAACATTCCACCCAAAAACAATAAATATGCTAAAATTTAATTATAGCTCCCGGAGTTCGGAGATATAAACACTGACAGAAAGGCTCAGAGTTGAGGCCCTGAAACGGTTTAGTATGTAACGAGCTAACCCAGTTGGAAGAACTGGAGCATTGCAGCACTTTTTTTTTTTTTTTTTGGTTTCATCACAAAAGTCTAGCAACATTGTTCTTGGCCATCAGGCGGCTGCAACCTTTACAGTCACTGCTGCCAACTATTTCCACAGGCTATGTGCATTTTCTTCCTCCCTCTCTCTCTCTCTCTCTCTTTTTAACTTGGTGGTCTGTCACCCAGATCTTCCTACTGGGTCAAGTCACAATGACAGGAAATTACGGACCTTCTTCTTTGGGAGTGACTGTGTGAAATCAAAGTGTTCACATCCGTATGGCCTTAAAACAAGCTATTAAAGCACTATACAACATTTCCAGAAAGTGAAAAAGAAAGAAAATTGAAACAGCCAAGGAGTCATTACATTTAACACTGCCAAATTTCTGTGAAAAAAAAATCCCAAAATTAAATAACACTGCCGTGAAACAAACATGACTCCAAGCAAATTTTTTTTGCCTGTAGTTTCCATCACTTACCAGTTTTCAATTCTTGACTGCAGATAATTGTTCTAATTAACCAGAATCCCGGCTCTCGAAAAACAGCTAATTGGTTTACGTTTTTGTGCTGGTGAGCTCTGGCTGTGGTTAAGCTCACCACAGGCATCTTCCTGTACTCGCCAACATAACATTACAAGATCAATCAAAGGAATACAGGCGCAGAAGAAAGAAAAAAGAAAAGAAAAGGCCGGACGCGCCGAGGAGAGGCCGACGAGACGCCTGGACGTGAGTCACGGTGCTGAGAGAGAGAGAGGGAGAGTTAAATGGCTGTCTGATCGGGGGAAAACGAGCTATGGTGCGCTGCGGGAGGTCATTTCAAGGAGGCAGGAGGGCTGACGGGATCTTATTGATAGAGCACACATTCCTTTCAGCTGACTTAATTACACCCTGCTTCAATTAACGTCCCCCTGCGTTCCAGATCGATCGATGCATGAATGTCAGGACCGCTCAGCATCATGTCGGTGGTAACTCTTTGGGACGCCCGAGGCTTAAACTTGGTGCCTTGTATGCATTGACATCACTTAGGCTCCATCCATCCATCATCTTCTCACCCACTTTGTGCCTGGATGGTGTTGTGGGCGTCAGCTGGTGCCTGTCTCCAGTCCAGAGTTTGGGGAGCACACCATGGAAAAGTCGCCTGTCGCACAGACACACCATTCATTAAGACAGCCCAAACGTGCATGTTTTTGGACGTTGGTGAGGAAACCTGAGTAGCCCAAGCAGGTTAGGAACCCAGGACCCAGCGCAGCCCACTCTCCATGTGGCCCCATCACAAAGACGGTAATAACTGTATTTATATTGCATTCATATCAACAAATCCCCTGAATAAACATGTCTGTCAATGCTGTAATACTAACTCTCTTGGACTGGTTTGAGGCATTTTGCCCAAGTGCCCACTGGTTCCCATTTAAACTGTAAATCTTAAGCAACAGGGTCAAGAATATATAGATCCGCTGAGATTCAAGCATAGCCGTTTCCTGAGACAATTCCTTCAACACTGGATAAATGTACACTTGGCTCTCTTGCAGCTGGTTACAGCAGTAGGGCAGGGTTTGCCAAAATTGTCATGTAACACAGTCCTGTTGCAGAAATGTGTCATTAGGTGCATTCTCATTACCTCTAGAAATGTGCACACCCAACATATTGCGATAAAAATCTGGGAATGGAAACACCTACATTTCGAAAACCCTGTCAAATGTTGCAAAAAACACTATTACACTCTCATGAGGTTTTTCAGACATGACGATATAGAAGTTTACTGAAAAAGTGTAACAGAAATATTTTTCCTGTGTTTACACATCACTGAACATGACATAAGGGATCAAATGACCAGTTTGCTTCAATTAAGATCTTGCTTTTTCTGGATTGAATTAAAACACTGTTTTGGACGTCCATGTTCCTCAAAGTGGACAAATGGAAAAGTCGTGGCAACAGACTTAGCAAGAATTTCAGAGCTTCAATGAAAACAACCAAAAGTAGTGATTGAAATTTTAGATATGTAGCCATTTTTTGCACAAAAAAAAAACTGTAATGGAAACACACCTATTGCTGCCACATGTCTTTACATAATATGTGCTTGTATTTGGAGAGATATACAATGAGAATCATTGCGACGGCCATTTAACTTGAAATCCCAGCTGGTTTGGGCATTTGGCTGCAGCTTCGATGGCAGGAAAGACTCATTTGGTTTTTGAATAATGCCGATTTTTGTGGGGAAATAGTGTCACCGACCCCGATGTATTTGCTTGAGTTAGCTGCAGGGGGTCAAAGTGACCACAATCCTCCTTCCTGTCTCCTCACGGGTCTCTTCCCGTGCCAGGCTAACAAACCATTATGCGGCCAGATCAATCAAGACACTGAATGCTAAACGTCTGGTCAAACTGGGAACAGATGAAACAACTTGCGGTGATTCACGTCTGAGAAATGTGCTGCTGGAGGCCTGGAGCCAAATCCCTAAAGTCATCTCAACTCTGGGAAATGTAACTTGTAGCATGATCAAAGTCTAGCCAACTCTCCGCACAATAGCACATACTGTACGGCTAACGACTGAGGCAGAGGAGCTGAGGTCGACCCATACCATAACTACAGAGTGGACATTGGAGAGCAAGGCAGGACGGGTCACAGTACAGACCTCCAGCATGTCTGCTTATTTGTCCAAACACAGGATGTGGAGAAAGAGTCCACTGAGACATATATAGCAACATTAATCACTCACCAGGATTACAACATGTATGAAACACTCAATTCTTTTCACAATGTAACTCTGATACTGTACCAGCCCCACAGCACTGCAGCTCCAAGACGACTACAGCTACTGCAGCGTTCTGGGGGAAATCCGACGCAAACGCAATGAGAGTGATCCCGGTTTGGTCAATGACTGTTAATGTGAAGCAGCCGCTCACGGGGCTGAAAGCGAGCGTATTATGCGAGCTGCTCCAGTGACAATGAGCAACAGATTTTGGGAACGTATTGATACATTTCAGTGGAAGTTTAAATGAGGAAACAGGCACATTTTCATGAAAATGTCAGTCGGTTTGAACATCGTGAGACAGAAGAAATTGAAAACAATGACAGTGTGACACTTCCTGTCAAAGAAATACTTCATCTCACGTTGACGCCACCAATTTGGGGTTCTGGATTTTCTGGTTTCCGACTGTAAGGGAGTCACGCATATCCGCAAATATTTATTTCACTGTCTAAGATCAAACAAATAACATATGTGGAATACTGCTCTGGGGCTGGATGGCGCGAGCCAGCTTCACAAAGCATGAAGATCAGTACAGAGAATTAGCACTGACACTTAGAGTGGGTCAGATTTCCTGGAGACCGACGTTACAAACAGATAAAGGCAAACACAGATTCGGATTAGCATTCAGGTGGGAGCCCACGATCTCACCTGGTAGAGCCGCGTATCATGTATTAAGATCTCAGTCCTTACCACAGAGGTCTGCCTTCGATTCCAGCCCGAGGCAATTTGCTGCATGTCGAGCCCTCTCTCTCTCCTTGCCTCTCTCTCTCTCTCTCTCTACAGCAGTGAATCTCAAAAAGAAAGACATCACTCGTCCAGGATCACAACCACTTATCTTGTTCAGGCTTATTCTCGCATGTGTTGACCTAAAGGGAGGATTAGCAAGGCCATCGAGCACACATAGTATAGTCAGAGGAATGCATTCGCAGAGCACTTTTGAGATCTCACAACCTGAACAGATTACGCCAAAGGAGAGTGGTGGACATCAAGGGGTACACATGCAAATTGTACTTCCCATTGTAAAGCGACAGAATCACTGAGACGCACCTTGACTGCGTCATCCCATGGGTCATTTAGAAAACATTGTGTCAGTTTTCTTCACTTCGCTCTGGACTGTGTGGAACGTGTACGAGCAGCTCAAGGGGGCTCAAGACAAACGATGTGTAGTTACCGTTCACTCCCTGTCTTTCAGCGGACGCAAAACACCAGAAATGCACAACACCATCATCATCTTTCCCCACCATCGCCGCTCCTCTAGGCACATTCATCCTCAACATCAACAATAAAATTCACACTGAAGGCCTGCGAACATCAAAAGCCCCTTCATCCCTTTGATAGTGATGGATCTGATGTTGCATACTTTTGCATGGCACAAAAAAAAGAGAAAACAAATCCAGAGCTCTGCTTAAAATTCAACAGCAAAGTCTCATTGAAGTACACAGAGATGTTAATAAGTGTGACCTAAATCTATTACTGACGTAGTATCTGTTGACAGGCATTATTATTTATGATTAGTATTCCTAGATGACGCTGATCAGCAGCTTAGTCACCCTTGCCTTTGTCCTTAGATGCATTGTGAAAGGAATCTGCAAAGACGTGGGGCCTCGACAGTATACAAGAAAGTACCTTATGTCTCCCAAGTCCTTGGGAATGAACCCACTGAACTCTCAAAGGTGTGTGTGGAATTATTCAAGAGAAAATAAAATCTGACGCCAAGTCTTCCATCTAGTGGCCAAAGGCTGCTATCGCATCTGAGAAGGTCAAAAGGCTGGGGTTTAAACCAGGCTACAAGGAGCTAGTATGAGTGAGTGTGTCTGCAACACAGGTGAAACCCATCTAGTGACAGCTGGAGATAGACATGCAACGGTTTGAACATAATTTGGTTTATTGTGATTTTGAACATGAAAATGTTGGACTGAAAGGCACAGAATCATGAAAAACTATCGATTGATGATGTATTGTGCCGTCTCTGTAGAAACTGGGAACAGTTAAGATAGAAAATGGAATAATAAAAAAAACACAAAACAACCATTTTCAGAAACAGCCACTGCAGCACAGGAACTCATGAGCTGGACAGTATCATGACTTACACTTAAAAAAAGTCTAAAAAATAGTCTAAAAAAATGCATATAATGCATAATTAAACACATCTAAAATCTGACTATAAAATACAACTCATGATAAAAAAAAAACCAACCTAAACTTTTTTACAGAGGTTGAGGATTTCTATCGACCCTCTAGCAGCATCATCCCGCTCACTCGTCGGCATCTTCAAACTGGCCTGGCTCAATGGGATGGCTGAGGTTTTGGAGCTGGCGCCATGGGATGGGCTTTGGGTGGAGTCTGCAAGGCCCATGCCTCTCTGTCCACGACAGGACAAATGTCTCCATTTGCTGACGTGTCACTCCCTGCCAGGTGAATTGGATCACGTCCTCTGGACCTGGAGAAGGCACAGGACAGGAGGCAAACGGTTGACGTTGGTTGGGAACCCAAAAACAAATCCCCAAAATCAAAATCCAACCGTGGCTTGAAACAGCTCTTTCTGAGATAAGCCTTGAGAGAGGCTGAACTGGTCATCAATCCAGAAAGAACAATCATTGAAGGTTAAACTGATTAAAAATGGGCTTTTGTAGGACTCATTTTAAAATCTATATGGATGACATAGTATCAATACAGCACTACTGAAGGTTTTTGTTGGAGAAAATTACATCCTTCGAATGTCTCTTTGCTTACCATAGGGTGTCAAAAGTTTATCATCGCAGCTGGTCAGTGTTAGATCTTGGATCTCCTTTTCCCAGTCCTCTTCCTCAATCTGCACACATGGTGGACTCACCTTAGCCCTATTAAAGATGGTCAGATTAAAGATGTCAATTGCAGCATTCAACAAATCAGGTAAATGTCATTTTTGAGGGGAAAAAAAAGCTTTCCATGCACTGCTTTTACTTGTCTGGCACTGTGGTTGTCAGGAAGCTCATTAAATATGTCATCGGGGAGACAGGAGGGACCCCTCGGCTGCCGGTTTTAACAGCAACCAAACAACTTGATGATGTTAGCATAATATTTCTCAGCCTAGATGTTTCCTGCTCTCAGGGTATGCAAAGCCAGCCTGCCTGCTGCCTGCCAGAGCCTTAAGTTTAACCAACAGTTTTGAGTGCGACATCAATCTCCTCGTCGAGCTCTCAGCATCGAAGCCTCTGAGAAAATGTCAAAGACAAAAGGAGGCCAAGACATTAAAGTTCAGCCATTTAATATTCTCCCCTGTCAGTGGAAGCTGTACTTGGGCTGGCAGGCCGACCGAAAACAGCTATTATTTTTCAGTAGCCTCCTGACAGCAAAGACACATTAAGTCATGCACAAGTGTACATGTCATAGTACAAGAGTAATTCAAAGACAAGCTGGGCACCTCCTCTTATAGAATTTCTTCTTCTTCCTCCTGGTTGCTGCCGATTTGTTAAACTCTGGGGCCATTTGGTCAGATTTACGGGACAAAGAGACAGCGTCCAAACTGGTGGTGGATCCATTCACAGTAGCACCTCCTGGAATAGAAAACGCTGCTTGGCAGTGAATGCCAGATGCTGGGACATCATAGGCATCTTGGATCGTGGTTTCTGTTTCCTTTAGCGTCCTGTGCAGCACCTCTTCTCCATTCTTGTCCTTGTACACATGGTTAATATGTCCATTCACCATGCATGGAGGTTTGATGTCATTCAGCGACCCAGCTGGGGGCCTCCGATTGGTTTTGGTGGCAGATGCCGGGCAGCCATTGTGGACTATGGCCTCAATGCCCAAACCTTGGGCATGATCGTTGTTGGCTTTACAGGTCTTGTGAGACCTTCTGCTTCGACTCCTTCCTCTACTGCCACCATTCCAGTAATTGTGAGACATCAAAAGGCCTGGAATATGAATTTAGAGGGTTTGACAAGACTAATAAGAATGAAACAACAAAATCAAGTTAATAATTATCCAAAGTACCGGTCACAAAGTTTGGACACATCTTGTTCAATGGTCTGTCTGTCTCAAACAGGACTATTCATTGAATAGAACTCAACCTACTTCTGCATATCAAAACTAATGGTCTCTGACACATTGACAGGAGAAGAAGTTGATTAAGTCTTAACAAGGCACACCTGTAAATCAACTCAGGCGACATCCTCATGAAGCTGATTGAGACAATGTGTGCAAAGTTGATGTTAAAACCCTAAAATATAAAACATATTATAGTTTAACATTTTTGTTTACTACATAATTGTGTGTCCCTTCATACTTTTGATATCTACAGTATTAACATACAACAAATAGGTAATAAAAACAAAGAATAAACAATGAATAAGATATGCCCAAACTTAAGTCTAACATCTCTTTTTGATGGGTCTTTATACTGAGTATTGACACAATTGACAACATTCAGATGGAATCAAGTGTTTTATTCTGTGCCCAATTAGGCTCATTCAAGATTTACTGACGGGAAAGTATGGTTAAATAAAATAGTTTTCTCTACACAATTCTCCAGCATCTGTGCTGAACTCATGCTGTGCTACTTTAGTAAATATCGTCTTCTCATCGACACGATACAACACTGGTGTCCATCAAATACACTCAGAAACATTTTACTTTAAACTGTGACAATAACAGGAGTTGTAAAAACTATATTAAACTGCTTCGTTGTTGGGCTTTAACCACAGACTGTATCGTGTTAGCTCGATGCTAGCTTGGTTAGCTTAGCCTCCACAAGCTAACTTCGGTTACTAACGCCGGTTTGACTGGCAGCTGCTTGCATCATGTCGGCTGATTGAACAGTTTAACAGTGGACAGTTTCCACCAGCGACACTTAAAAACGACGAGGTCTGCAAGATACACTTGTGATCGAAACCAAACTTGCTTACAGTAATTGCTAACTTTACTCGGTTTCGGCTCGGCTCACCTGTACTTAACCTGAGGATCCGTCCAGAGAAATGATACCGCACTCTACAGTTTGTTTTATACCCGTAAAATACATGTATTATTATATTGCTAATCATTATTATGAAAACAATTTATTCATGTATTTACAGTAGAAACAGCGATTCCAGATGGACTTTGGAAATGAATGTTATCTTAAAACGACATAGTGAAACCTGCAAATAGATTGAGGGTCCAATACCTTTACCTTTTCCTACCTCTTCCATTGACTTATATATAATATATAATTAATTTTGGGGGGTCAACTGTAGGAATGCATTTAATAATGAGATACATTATCTTGTAGTCACCCGTGTGTGGGCATTTGTTCTGTCCAAACACACTTTGACTGTACTGTAGCAGCCTTTTTTCCCCCACAAATAATGATTTGCTTTCATCATCTATACTGTAGATAAGTAGTTATTGCTGTCTATTACGGAGCTCCCCCAATCCCCCAATGTCATGTGTGGGGCTCCATAGTCTATTGAAGGACCATTCTACCAAGGACCTTTCTGTGACAAGTTTGTAGTGTCTCCCCATGTGTGTGGATTTTCTGTATACAGTCCAAAAAAGAGACATGTTTAGATTGACTGGCAAAACTAAAATTCCCTTAGGTATGAGTGTGAGAGTAAATGGTTTGTGTGTGTGTGTGTGACTGTACTGTATTGGACTGGAATCCTGTCCAGGTGTATATGCTCTGAGTGAGTCAGACCCCTCCATGACACCATTAGTGAACAAAGTGGGTCAGATGATGGATGGACCGATAATTTACTTACTGCTTTTCTGCAATATCCTCAGATCAGAATCCTCTGATTCTTGCACCCAGGACCAAAACTCTCCTAGCAGAGTGAAGGCTGTTGTTGAATATCAACAACTTAACAATTTTTTTATTTGTATCATTTTGCCAGACTACATGCAACAACCAGGAGAGTCAATCCATCCCTATGTGTGTTGCAGCAGAGGCTCAAGAGGAACACGAATGTCCACATTTCCACAGCCATATTATTCTACTGCATTTTAAAATGTTGAATTCATTTCATTGCTTTTAGCTGCCACCAGCTTTCAATTGATATCTTTTCAGGGCTTGCACTCTGCCATAAAATAATGACGAGCTTGAGTAAAGCTCTTAAACTTGCCATAATCCCAGACAGACACACACAAAGACACATACACCCACAGGACTAATGAGTTAGACATCCCATGCATATAAAATATGCTGCTCTCTCACACAAAAGTTTGATAAGCTAGGTCATTGTGTTGGACTTTTTGTGGCATGAAACACTGACTCTGAAATCATTAATGTAACCGGATAAGGGGAAAAAAAGGTCTATTTGGAGCCAGTAAAATGTATTGTCTTTACAGGCTAGTATGTGCAGCATAATGGTGGCTAGGCAAAGTTTCACATTCTGCAGTTTACACTATAGGCACAGCATTAATGCCATACAGTCTGAATGGAGATTACTTTGCCTAAAGATGGATGTTTATGCGTGTGTGTATTTTGTGATGGATTGGTGACCTGTCCAAGGAATATGAAAGGGTGGAAGAAGAGTCAGAGAATGACAGAAACTTCATCAGACACCATCACTGCCAAAGCCATTTTTATTGCTATTTATAGTGACTACATCACATCCGATAGCCCTGTTATGTCAAAATTCAAGAGCTACAAGAAATCAATTTGTGACAGATTTTACAGCTTAATGTACCGTTTAATTCTTTTTAAAAATCTAGAATGGCACAAGCAGCTAGAGTTAAAAGATTTGTGAAGCAAAACAAGACACAAATCAGCAGGTACTTGTAAATAAGTTAATATTGCTCATAATGCTCACCATGTAGTTTAAGTTAGGAAGACTTGCAACCATATAAAAAGCCAGTTTGAAGCAAACTGAATAGCGATGGATTCAGCGTCACTAACAAAACAGAGTTTCGAGAAACGCAACACAACATCCCTCATGAGTTAAAAAAAAAATCATCACGTTGACAGAATATTAACCTGGCCTGCGTACCATACAAAGCATTGTGCTATTTCGCCTCAGCAGTCACAAGAGCTTTCTTGATAAAACTGTATAAAATAGTTTTCATAGTATCAATCTGAAAAAGAGTGGTGAGTGGCACATGAATACAAATTATCACGATATAATTACAACATTTACAATTCAAGAAATTATGTCAAACGAGAGACATAAAATGTAGCTTGAAAAACTATTTAAATCCTAGCAACGTCGTCTTGAAAAATGTCCTCGAAAAGGCACAGACAGAAGAAAAGGTGAACCATGCAACAGGAAACAAAATGTTTTTTTCTTTTTGTGCAAGGAAGCAAAACTCAAGTTTAGAATAATTACATAATACAGCAGATTGTAATTTGTTCCCCCTCCAAACAATGCCCTCTTCATTACAGTACTGAACACTGTACGTGTGTATTTCAACATCTTTTAAACCAGGTACTGCCAGAAAGCTGTTGCCTTTTGACCACACAGAAAGTGAAATATCCAGTTGTACATTCATGATATTTACAGTATTTCAGAGAGCTGTCTGGGCTTCACAAATGATCTGCGACCTGTATGCTCCGATGAAGACCGCCAATCCCAGTCGTACGTACCGAAAAGCGAGTCTCCAGCGCTTCGACAGACACACCATGTGAGATGATTTTACGAAGATTTCAACGATCCAGTCTGTAAATCCGCCACACACCCTGTACATTCATGTCCTGACATTTCTGTGCAACATCATTGGGTCTATTGCTAGAAACAACGTACCTTCTTCAAGCTCATTTACAGTTTTAAAGACACTCCTTGGTTGCAGCATCTGCTCCATAAAGTGACACTCGAACACTAACCCCCCCCCCCCCCCCGATCCGACTTAAGAGCCACTTGTCGGTGAAATATATTCACGGCTGAACTGATTGACACTGCGAGCGCTGTTGCAAGGTTACTGGAAGACGTGTTCTCGAGAACAAGGACAAAACTCTTCACCTTCGCTCGGCCATCGACGACTTCACTTAAAACCCTCCTTCTTCGCCCGCTCTCACGCTTTGTCTCTCTCGAGGGAAGAAATGCTTCTCTCTCTCTTGTCGAAACCTTTCTTTTCATTTTACAGAGCCCTTGCTCTTTTCTTCTCGCCCGTCTCTATCTTCCCTTATTCACGTGCCTGTCCAAATACGTCGCCAAACTTAAGGAATTACAAAAAAAACAACAACAAATAAAGAAAATAACCCTACACGAAACACATGAGAGAGGATGGGCAGCATTCGGATCAGGCAGCACTCCGCAGGTGTGCCTTCATGCCTCAGAGTCGTCGTTGACAGTCTGGTCGCCATCTACATCGTAACCAGCTGTCCGTCTATGCATAATACAGTTCACGTCGGGGCCGGGGTACCAGTGGGACCCACGTCAGGTTTGGTACATAGTTCCAGTTTCTACGCCAAAGTGCGTACGTCCAGTGTACTAAGTCCGATTGATCCTCAGTGCACATGTCGTGCCAGGGAAAGGTCACCAGTTCAGAGTTTAACGTGACAGCAGCTACAGTTCACAGCATAGACAGTAAATATAAAGAGCAAGAGCCGTGTTGGTGGTAGGATGTACGTCACCGGCTGAGATAACCGCAGCATCCCAGTTTAACGTCTCTACAGGAGAAAAAAATCCTTTCCCTGCTACAAACAGCAGGGGGCGACGAGCGTCTACTTATCGGCTCCTGTTTCTAAGACTGGTCCTTTCTCTCTTTTTTTCCTGTACAGATTCCTGACCCGGGCGTTTTGTTTTTGTTTGTTTTTTTTTCATTTTAAGGTTCAAGGCTCAAACAACTGGAACGATCCTCATTCGGCGGAGACCCAGAAGGATTCTCGCTCCAGTTGAGTCACTGCTAGTTCTTGATCTCCAGGATGGAGGGGTTGTGGTCGAGGATGGACAGGATGATTTTGTCCATGTACTGCCGCAGGCGCAGGTTGATTTCCTCCTGCTCCTTCAGGGCTTCCATCAGCTACGGAGAGAGAGGAGTGTCAAGGAGAGCCTACTATATAGATACGAGCATTTTTTTGTTTTCTTCATGTTTAATGGGATATTTTGCTTTAGAAACCCTCGAGTGCTATCCACATACACCTCCAGTAATTAGCCACACACTGATGATTACAGAGTGCTTAAGGCTCGACAATTACTTTCATTATTTATTAAACTCCAACCGTCTTATCAGTTCGTTGCCAGAAAACTACAATTAACCACTGGAGTCGAATTGTTCTTGGAGCAAACCTCCGGAGCTGTTCTGGGCTCCAGCTCGTCTAATGTGAGGAGTTCCTGATCTATTTCTGTCTGCAGCATTAGGAGATGATGGACATCGTTTCCTATTCACATGGATGCAGTCACTTAAACACAGAGTCGCTACATTTCCAAAGCATCTACCCGGCCTCGACGTGTGAGACCTGAATATTATGCAAAGCAGGTTTAAATCTATACTAGTGTAATATGTAGGCTGCAATATGCCCTAAAAATACAGTTCTGCTCTCTGTGTTTTTTGTTACCTGGTCTCTGGAAGCGTTATCGATCTCGGCAGCTAGAGACTGGGCCTTGGTCTGCGTGGCAAACAGGTTCTTGGCTTCGTACAGACTTAGGCTGAGGATCTGGCCGTTCAGCTCATCGTTCTGCTCCCTCAACTTCTGGTTCTCCTGAAACACAGAAACAGGGCGGGAAAAAGAAGAGGAGGTGAGAGGAGAGGAGGAAGCATCCAGACAGTCCGGGTGTGTCGGGACGAGGGGGGAGGCGGGTGATGATACTTTTTTTTTCTCCTTTTAATAAAAATGATCGCTACGCAAGCCTCACTCAACCCATATGACAACAGCGCTGCACTCACTCGGCAGCTCATCATCCAGCAGCAGACACAGCATCTATTCTGGCAAACACCTACGGGACGATAACATGGGGTTATGCGTGTTACGGAACAAACTGCTCCCCTGCTTTTGTCTGGCGTGTTATGAACGCTCCGTGTGATTAAGTTGCCTCGGAGCGCCGACGGAGAGGTCCGCTTTGCTCTTCCCGGGTCCTACTCCCGACCACTACTGAGGGAATCGCAGCACTGACCCCAATTCAGCTCAGGCAAGCTCACTCTAGGCCGTTGTGATTAGTGGTTAATCAGGAGGTCGAAGGGCACGGAAGCAATTTTACCATCAGACCAGGACGGAGCCGAGCCCCAGATAACACCAGGTGCTGGAATTCAGGGGGAAGAAAGTCCTGGGACACAAATCGCTGGACATACACACACACATACACACACACACACACACATACACACATACAGACATTTACAGAGGTGCACAGGCAGGCATAAGATAGTGAGCGTTATCCTAATGGATCTCGTCAAATTAGAGCCACCACTGCCTCTTTCCATCAGAGACGATCAGAGTGAATTGTTCTGATTCTAGAGGTGCTCGAAGCAGCTCGGGACAGGAAGCTGATATATAAAGTGAGAGGATAAATCTGCAGACTGACGACGGCATCGGGCAGTTATCATCCGTCCCAGTCTTGTTTCCGCCTTCGCAGAGTGAGACGGGTCGGCCTGCAGGACGTTGACCTTATCTTCTGAGAAGATACGCACACTGTGCAATCTGCAGCTCTGACTGACTGGCTCAAATGGCTCACTTTTCCTTTCTATTTTGGCATTTTTTCTTCTTCCCCTTTTGGCTCAAACACTTACAAACACAATGGCTCTTGTATATAATCCCAAACTACAAAAAAAGAGTCAGACAATGACATTTGTATAAGCTCAAAGAGCCTTAAAACCAACAGGAACTGCTCTTATCATAGGAGGGCATCTTACAAAGCACTCTCATCTCCTCCCTTATCTCCAGTGTTTACTTTGCACTCTGGACACCATTCCTCTGGCATCTCAGACTGTGGAGGAAGGCAGATGTTTAGTCACAGACTGAATCTCACTCTGCTCCGCTACCGAGGAACACTGTGTCCGCCGCAGCTATTCATCTCATGAGCTGTGATGCTGATGCCAACGTATTCCCTCCTGGAGCCTCCATTTCCTCATTAACTACCAGTACAACGTGTGAAGGACAGCTTGTGAGCTTTTTAAAGAGGGATCGAAAGGGCAAAGTTTCTGTGCGGATTGACATAAATGAATATTTGTATTAGCATTTACTCTATATAGTGAATCTTCTTAACCCATTCATCTAAACTCCAACTGATTCATAATATAAGACGTTAATAAGAACCGTCTTACTTGATGGGAAACAAAGTTTTATCCGAGACACTTTTACGTTGACATGCGTGATAAACTACCTCATGAGTGCAAAAACCCACATGTAAGAGCGTTTTTCCAAATGTAGATATTTCCAAATTCCTACGAATGAAGGACGTGTTTCATTGTTTGCAGTCTGCAGCTTTATCAAAACATATGTCGTGACAACGAGGCCAATCCAGGCCATGACTGAATAACTGCGTAGAAACTCTGCGTCCATGTTGCATCTAAACCAAGACTCCGATCGAATCCTTTTTTAGTTGAAGTCAAATCGTGAAACCCCCCTCCATTCCTTATGCTCCACAGCGTTCCCTACACAGTGTTCCCGACACTGACAGATTTCAGCGGGCCGATCATTAGTCTCGCATACCGAGCACAGCATACGGTCTGCACGACGGAGCCGCGGGTTGGTCAGTACCTGCTTGAGCCGCTTGACCTCGTGCTCCAGCTCCACCTCCCTGGTCCGGCTGCTGAAGTCCGCCAGCCCGGAGGAAGAGCTCCGGGTGCGTCCGGGCTTCTCCATCTCCAGCTTGAAGAGCTGCAAATGCTCCAGCTCCCGGCGCAGGTCTTCTATCAGCTGCACACACGCGCACACACAGAGAGCGATGAGGGGCAGATGAACGTTATGTAATACAATGCAGTGTTTTGTAGGTGTCTGAGGCAAGCAGGATTGCAGTGTGGGGGGATGAGGGCGAAGGGGAGGAAGGAAGAGGAGCGAATCCGTGTATATTTATATATACACACACACATATATAACAAGAAAGAAAAAAAACCCACCTCTTGCATCTCCTCTTTTTCTTTCTGGAACTGGTGCCTGTTTTGCCGCAGCTTGTCCATCATTTTCCTGTAGAGGTCCATCTCATCCTTCAGGCGCAGACTGGTGTCCTCCAGCTTGTCCGTCATCCTCTGCTTCTCCTGAGGAGGGACAGAAGTTAGTTTTTTTACTGTCTTTATCAGCCCACAAAGCCAAATCGGATGTGCTTGTGTGCTGGGAAAGAAAGGCGTGGCATCTTTGGTTTTCCCACATTTTGCTACTCAATGTCCTCTTTTTGGTCACACGTTCTATTATTTCTTGGTTCAGCATTGACGTCTTCTTTGAAAAAAAAACAGGTGTGGTTCAACACCCTTTGAAAGCTTCACAGCTTGTGAAAAAACAACACTTCCTCGTTTATCTTCGTACGGCTGAGTGCAGTCGTTCTCGCCCATTTCATATTGAGTCACGGTAATTACACAGGAAGCATTTCTCTTCATTGTTAGGACAATTTCTATCCATCAGCCGTAACGTGCTCCCTCTCGCTGACAGCTCAGCCATCGGAGATGACAATCAGGGCCCATGTCCGAATCCTGTTCCGTCTTAGTGCATGGTCCCACATGGAGGTCAACAGTGTCCTGACGCCCTGAGACTTCAAGCAGACTTCTGCTAAAAGTCACAAACAGCTAAACAAAAGAAATGAATGCGTTGCTCACCTCATCCAGTTTCTCCGTTTGCGATTTGAGTCGACACATGTTGAGGGCAAAGTCATTGTTCTCGTCCTCCAGCTGCTTCATTCTGCAAACGCGAAAATCCAGGAAATAACGGTTGATTTCTAAATAAACTTTGGGTTCGGGTCAAAGTCGGCTGAGGCGTGTGTTTGGTCAAACAAACGCCCACACTTGGTTTTATTCTAACCAGCCTCTGACTGACCTGAGCTTCTGAGCTCATGGAGTTTTACCCTTAACATTGATCGCATAATACAAAAAGAAACGTATAATCTCTCTCTCACCGAGTGCTCAGCAGCTCTATCTGCGTGTTCTTGTCTCTCTCCATCTTGCTGTAGGCCTCTCGGTGTCGTCTCAGCTCTTCCTGCAGGTTGTGGTCCGCCCGCGTCTCCTGGTCTTTCAGCTGCTCCTCCAGCTCGTGGACCCTGCCGCCACCCACACGTCCACCGTTCATTCGGCTGAGCCGCTCAGTTTGCATGACGCTCGAGAGCTACAGAAGCGGCGTCCGTTACCTGTGCACGAGCTGCGTATTCTCCTGCTTCAGCTTGGACTTGAGGTCGCCGCTCATCAGAATCTCGTTCTCCAGCTCCGCCACCTTCTTCTCCAGAGAGGTCACCTGATGGAAACAGGGGACAGCTGTTATAACGCCTTATGTCCTCCTATGGCATTTCTGAGTGATTTTTCTCATCACAGGAAATTTATGCATCTGCCTACAATGGCAAAAATGGTCGAATCTGATGGAATGCAATTAACATGTCACGTCGCTATTTTTCTTCAAAGTGAAATGCAGACATTAGCGAATGTATGGTTTTATACTGATTCAGAATGTGGTTTTAACATTTTTGGAAACAAGGGGGATTAAAGGGAGTAGCAAGCACTACATAAAGAATACTAGTGCAAATCTAATCGATTATGTTGCCCATCTTTGACAAATCAAAGCCTCTAACCATCACATGAATTTTGCCTCGGTACGATTCATTATATGAAAAGTTATTCATTTTTTGTGTTTTTTTTAATGTGAAAAATAATCAATACTTCAAATAATCAGAGTGGCATGTGAAGGGTTAGGGTTAGGGCAGTTTTGAGCAATTTGAAAGTCAATCAATATATTAAGGCAAAAAAAGTATTGGGGTTAAAACCTGAATTTCTGTTTTTCTTTTTAAGGAACATCCAGTATAAATTGTACAAAAACAAATATCTCCTCAGAATTGTCACAAAAAGAACAAACTGCAGTACGCATCCCAACTTTACAAAAAGAGTTTTTCTCTTAACGAGTCGTTAAGACCAATCACGACAGACTCATCCTGGGTGCTGAGATGCTCAGCTAAAGTCATGCAAAAAAGACACATTCAATGTTTCAAGGGCTCCGAGCCATTACTCATTCACACTAGTGAAGGGGCCAGTTAGGGCAATGCACGGACGAGGAAACGCGTTCGCACCTTCTCGTTGATGTCGATGTCGCACGAGTCGATGCTGTCTCGGAAGAGGTCCTCTGTGCTGCCGTTGCTGCTGCTCAGGTTGCTGTTGTGAAGCAGCTGCCTGCTCACACACACACACGCACACACACACAAACCTGAATAAACTCTGCCGAAAATAAATCCAGGTGAGAACCAGCTGGCTTTCACTGTGTTTGCATATACAGAACGGAGAGAGTGAAAGAGAGAACGCTCTGTGCCACAGTGATGTCTGGTGCACACACACACACACACACACACACACACACACACACACACACACACACACACACACACACTAACACACACACACAGACAGGTGTGCGTTTTTATCTGACTGTGTCGCCCAATTAAGGGCGACCATCGTGCTGTCGGGTGACGACAGCTGCCTCCGTCCTCACTGATGGGATAACACGAGAGCAGCGATCCATTACTACGATTACTACGAGCTCCAGGGAGAGGACAGTGAAGGAGAGGGGAAAAAAGAGGGAGGGTGAGAGAGGAGAAAAGGAGAGGAGGAGGCAAGAGGTTGTATTTGAGTAAGGGGGTATTTCCATCACCCCTGGAAATGCGCAAAACGTAAATGTTGCAATAAAACAATTGTGATGGAAACACCTGAAATGGCAAAAAAACCCCTTAAATATAGAAAAAAATTTTTATCACCTCATGATGTGGTTGGTATAGAAGTTTATCGTAACTCTTTTTCGCATTTCTGTGCGACCGAACATGATTTGATAAGTTCATTTCAAACAAGATGGTGGAACGAGACTGAACTTTTTCTAATTCGACTTAAAATTTCCCAAATAAGAAAGTTTTTGACGTCTTGTCGGAAAAATATGGGACATCGATAGGACATTGGGACAAAGGAAAATGCCTAAAAAAAGCAACTGCACTTTGCTGATATTTGAGAAACATCACTTTTATTTTGCAAAAAACAAACGCACTCTACACACAGCTATGGTGCTTGACATTCCGTATTTTCGCTATTTTCACTTTCCCTCTTTGTTTGTTTGTTTGTTTTCCGTGGAGCTACTCTCTGCTTTCACAGCACGTCCGCCCCGGCTCGCCTTTGTTTTGATGTTTTGTTTGTTTTTGTTTTGCTTTTGTTTTTTTGCAACGCTGAACTGTTACGTTATGTCTGCGGATCATTATCATCCTGAATTATTCATCGTGATAACCGCTGAAGATTCCTCCTCGTCGTTCCGGGCCGACTCGGGGGTTGCCGGCGTCACCCGTGTGCCAGATGAAAACTCGCCTCCTGGCACACGTGAAGCTGTGTTTATCCCTATGCGATGTCCCATGAGAAATAAACTCTGAGAGGCGGAGAGGAGAGGAGCGGAAAAACGGAGGAAACGGGAAAAAAAGTGGCAGAAAAGGGATAAAGACTGCAATAAAGTAGAAGAAGTAATCAAAGGAGACACAGTGGAGGGAGCAGGGGGGACAGAGCCAAACCTTATATTGAATACATAGATCAGGTCTGACAGGCCATTTTCACTCTGTCACTATAACTCAGTTACTGTGGGTGGAAACGGGACAAAAGCGCCGATACAAAACATTTCGTCCGACGGGGCCGCGAAGCGCACTGTACTGTACGTACACGACCGCCACCGGGAAAAAAGAAATTAAACTAACGACCCACCCGGTTTATTTCTCGACACAGACAACAAAAGATTTTACATCTTCCAGATGAGATTCAGGCCGTGCAGACACGAGTTAGTAATTAACCGGCCTGGCCGCCCGCTGATAAGGAAGCGCTAACCAGTGTCGTCTGTCTTGCGTGCGCGCGTGTGTGTGTGTGTGTGTTCTTGTGTCAACAAACAGGGAAAACACGTGCAGCACAGGCTGTAAAAGGCCTAAACACACACACACACACACACACACACATACACACACACACACACACACACACAGAGTGCAGGTCAGTGACTCAGGTGAGGGCCTACCTTCCAAAGGCCGTGCTGGAGATCTTCCTATTGGGGCTGCAACAAAGGGGAGAAAAAACAAAAAAAAGAGAGATTTATTAGGACTTGAAGCTCAGCAATGCACTGGAACTAACTACCGATGGCCACAGAGATTTTCAGTGAGAGAGAGATAGAGAGAGAGAGGAAGAGAGAGAAGCAGTGAAGGATATGTCGACGATAATAGTGTTTCGCTCTTGGTTCAGCGAGCGGGGGCTTTCTGTCAGCTCAGCAACTGTCTCAGGGGGACAAAAGCCCAAAGACTGTTTCAGCCTGATGTGTGCGTGTCTGCGCCCGGGGGTTTGCATCATCGGATTAACCAAAGTGAAGCAAAGATACCGCACGGGGCACACGGACGACAGCTGAACGCACACAGCCGAATATGCTGTGCGGTACGGGTTTGCTCAAGCTGAGAGGTAAAAGGTTACTTCTGTCTGTTCAGGTTTGTTGGGGCCTCATGGTAACATGCAACTATTTCTGCATGAAAGTTCCCCCCCAAAACGTGTTTCTGTTACACGGGGAAAGCACACATTGCAATAAAGAAAAAAAGATAACAGAAACACCTCAATGTTGAAAAATCTCACAAATCTCACAGAAACGTTTCAGCGCTCTCGTGAGGTAGTTTTCCCAGACATGTCGACATTAAAAGTTTGAGTGTAATGGGAACATTAAGTAGGTGGTCACATGACCATTTCCCATCAAACCAGGTTAGAGTGAAACTGGACTAATAAAAATATCTCATAAAACAATGGAAATGTGAAGCATCTGTCTCCCTCAGAGTTGACTCTTCCAGGATTAGATATTACGAGATGTTGTAGACTTTCAGAGACTGTGAGGACATTTGTGAATGAATGACCTTGGGTCGCATGGCTTTGCTTCTGGGCGGCCAGTTTTACTACTTGAAGGAGCCTGAGTGATCCATTAAACATCTATTCAGTCGTTAAATCCATAATTCTTCGGATAATTGTATGAAGTGAAAACAAGGCATGTTTCACTTTTTTTTCTCCACATGACCTGCTGCAAAGGCCTTTATATTCAGCCTCCACCTCCCTATTCAGGCTGTATCTGATTGCTCACTCCCTTCAACCTAATATCTGCAATCGATCTCTCTCTCCCTCTCTCTCTTATATTCCTCCTTTTTCCACTCTCTAGCCCGTTCCTTCTCTTCTTTACATTATTCATGAGGGGGAAGCAGGGGTCTAATTAGAAGAGAGCGGGGGAAATCCTGCTCTATCAGCACCGGCCTAGCGAGACCAAGATAAAGAGCGACTCCACTGTATATGAACAACATTTAGTCTCCTCAAAACTCTATGTGTGTGTGTGTGTGTGCAGGTGGATGGCAGAGCTATTAATGGTCGCCACAGCTTACGTTTCCAATAATAGATTCCCTGTTACACTGGTTGATGAGGTAAGCACTGGACTAACAGGCTTACGTAACAACCAGTTAGCCTTTGTCTTAGTCTTTGTCCGTGCATGTACGTGCACCAAACACTACCTTTAAACGCCTCTGAGGCAGTGTTACATCTGTCTCATTACATTATTCTGGAAAAAGAGGACACAAAGCTGACCATGACCAGTGCGGTGCAGCTGGACCAGTACACCTTTAATCCACGTCTGTGTGTATCCTGCATACACCCGCACGGCAGCTGACAGCTATGGAGCTGCAACAGCGTGTGGGAAACACTTCCTGTTGTCTCTGTGCCCTACGATTACAATGAATGATTAAGCCTCCAGAGAAACAGGTCGCAGCATTGTTTCAATTAGCATCTGCTGTACAGTACGAGGAGTGTGGTGCGGTGGAGATTGCTTGGCTGGACTCCTCACTGACCTTAAGATGGGGACACGCTACAAGACTTTCACGGTCTTGACAGTTTTTAAAGCTTTTTTCCCCCCAAAATTGTTCAGGATTTCACACTCCCTGACTGGTCTCAGCATATTTTTTTGAAAGACTGAGGGATCAAACATTTAGTGATTGTGCTTGATGGAGGACCATGGACCAGACGATCTCTCAAATCCACTGAGGTCGACAGTTTGAGGGTAAACAAACATGGACGACAAACCGGCTCTCGTCTCTGTTAAATATGTATATGTTGTTATTCCAGCCACTTCCTGAGTGTGTGTGTGTGTTTGTAGGCATGTGCTCCTCACCTGTTCGCCTTGAGGTTTTTGAGCCGAGCCTCGAGGTCATTGAGCAGGTTGACCTTTTTGCTGCACTGAGAACAGTAGACATCCATGAGTTCGCCGGTGTAATGCTGACGCACCTTACGAGGAGTCTGGCCCGCACTGTAACCACACACACACACACACACACACACACACACACACACACACACACACACACACACACACACACACACAGAGTTAGGTTTTTACTGTTTAACACTGTGGGGACCCTGCCATCACACAGAGAGCTAAGACAGCTCGCTACGCTCTAGCCATCCACTAAATGATGTCCATTAAATACAAACCGTGACAGGAAGAGCAGGTAAAAGTGAAACACTTAAATCCTGGACATAAAAGGAAGCTGAAGAAGACACGGCAAAGCCATGGCCTCATGCTAGGTTGTCAGTTTTACAATGATTCTCCTTAAGTACATTTTCTGTTTCACCCACATTTTTACCTGACTGACCGATCTATTTCCACTTAATATGCATACGATAAAAAAAAAGAGAGAACTTTGTACTGTAGTTCCTCAAACTTCTTTCCCATGCTGGGAGACTTGTCAGAGATCTGGGTCTTAAATCTCTGTGCCAGCTCCACTTGCTGAGTTTTGTCTGCTTGGTATGCGTGGAGGGAGCATGAGGCAGTATTGCCAGTCTATCTGCTAGCAGACTTAATCCCTTTAAACACAGGCCTTTGATGAATATTAATGTGGCCTTAAGGGTGAAAAAAAAGAAAAGAAACTCCTGTGCTACACTCCTACAGTCAGGATCCGAGACTGAGTTGAGGCAGGTAACGACTCTGGAGGTGGCAGGGTTGAGTTTTCCAGTCTGTGACATTTAATGGAATTGAAGCGTCATAAACCGGGCGAGTCGTCATCTGCACTCAGAAACAAGCAACGATGCCTTTCCCCGACAGCTCAGACTTATAATTATCTGCACTTAAGTCCGCGGGCCGGTGCTGGACCACCAAACATCAGATCCGGAGGGGCCTGGGCTTCGTTTTTAGATGGGTGGCTAATTATTAAGGCACTGGGTGGAATAATTGCCTTGACCTTGCCGTTGGTCATGAATCACTCCTGACACACTCTGGGAGTTAAGTGGGTCACCGGCACACAGAGGTGATGTTTCGTCATGACCGGCTGCGCTACATAGCGTCTCCTAAAACTCGGGCACAAGCAAATAGCATAAAGAGATTGAGAGGGAGTCCAACAAGGCTTCACGCTCCTAGGAGGAGGGTTAGGATTCACCGTGTTCAACAACATCTCGTCTTTCCTCAGAAAACTGCTGAATAACAAGACGGCGCTTTACATGCGATTTCGCTGACTTACAGTGGAGTCTTGCATACTAATCCAGCTTTTTTCCCCCCTCAGTGTCTTTCTCTCTCTCTTACCTGGAGGGGACGGACGAGCCGAGGTCGGAGAATCCGTTGGTGCGAGTCTCGTCGTCCGGGCAGGGGCTGCTGGGGATGTAGTCCGGCTCCTCGCCTTCTCCGTAGTCCTCGAACTGCTCCTCGTTCAGGGACGCCGAGGAGCGCGTCGACAGGTCGGAGGTCACCGAGACGCTGGTCTGGCCACACCTGAGGGGAGACGGAGGTCGCAAGCTGCATTTACATTCAGATACACAGGCCCTTTGTTTCAGATTCTAATAATAGAGCTGCGAGAAGTAGTGCTTGACATTTTTTTAGATGATTTTGTGAAAGTAGCTTGAATAAAGTGAGAACAACATATAGGCATTTGAAGACCCATCTGATATCAGTGATGATCACAAATTAGCATTTAATTGTTGCTTCCCATGTTGCTTTTTGTGGCAGTTTGGAGGATAGAGGACTCTCCCCTAAGTATGACCCGTCGACTGATATGGCAGTGGAGGGAGGAGCAGAGGAGAGCTGACATTTGCTAAAGGACTCAGTGATCAACGACAGCCGTCAGACTGAACACAAGCAGACTCCATGAATGGAGGTCTTGTGTGCGGAACTGGAACGAGGAGCAAAGTCAAACATGGGCTGAGGTCGATGTAAGAAACACTGATGCAGATAGATAAATAAATAAATAGATAAATAAATAAATAAGGGAGATGATGAAACGCAGCGTAAGCTTACTTCTCCCCGGGGAAAAAGAGCTCCCCCAGAACGTCCTCCTTGTACCCTGGTCTGATCAGGCCCTCAGACGTGTCCGAGCCCTGGGTGCTCTCCACGGCGCTGTCTCTGTCCGATTCCCTCTCTCTGCCCTCGTCGGCCTCTGGCTCCTCTGGCTCCTCCACCTCCTCCGGGAACAGCTGGCACTCGGGGACGGGGTCAGGGAAGGCCCGCGTGCACATGATGACCGGACGCACCGGCTCCTCCTCCTCCTCACCACCCTGCAGCACGACGAGAGGAACAGACGGGGATGAATGAGAACAATCACGAGAATATTTGGAGGCCGACGCCTCTATACTACTACTACTACCTCTACTGCTACTCGCTACTCTCTACCATCTGTGTGGAGCCTCTAATCAAGGTTGCCATGGTGATGGCAGCATCATCGCCACTGAATATCGATTGATTAAAGACTTAAAAAAAACAAAAACAAAGAGTTGAACACCAGCAGAGCGGACTTGGTATCTCCAAGTTAAAGGTTGAAAGGTGTCTCTAGGTGAAGGTCGGCTCGGGCTGGAGATGTTTGTAAGTCAGACAATGCACTTTCTCATCACAAAACATTTGTATCCTGAAGGGAACAAATCCAATTGAGCCGTTTGTTTTGGAATATAATTGGACTGTGTGCTTGCAACAGTTAAAACGGTCCAGAGGAGGAATAATAATAATAATAACAGGAAACAAGCAAATCACACCTCAGAGGCAATTACTGACATACTCGTAGCCATATGGGGGAAAAATATTCTCAGAATTAACCCTAACCCTAACGTAATTAAACCGAGACTATGACTTGCATTGTATCGCTAACATGACAAATTACGGGATTCTGAAACGATTTCGCGGTGCTTTGAGAGCGAAGCTGCGTTCACATCATTATATCTTCCAAATTTCCTTCCAACGGAGGTCCCTCGGAATCCATTAAGTGAATTCCTGCAGTGTGGGAAGGTCTTAGGTCGCCACCGTGGGGGTCTTGAGACCCAGATGGGTGAAAGGGCAACGGGTCAGAGGGCACGAGAGGTCCCCCCCCCCCCCGCTTGGCCCAGCGTCGGCCTGACGGAGAACAAGGGCTTATCTCAGCGTGTCTGAGCAGCTGAAACACAGCAGCAGGACGGCAGGTGAGGAGGCCGCTAGGGCAGGGCCGAGCAACAGGTCGGGGGAAATATCAAGCACGCGTAGCAGGTGGAGAGGAAGAACAAATGGGAACGAGAGGCGCAGATAATGGCTGAGAAAGAGAAGGCAAAAAAGAGGGCATGAGGAACAAAAGCCGGTACGGAAAGAAGGGGGAATTAGCGGCTCGGTGTGAGGGTGAGATTAGAGAGGAGCGCAGGAGCCGCGGAGAAAGATTTAGGAGAGGCGGAGAGATAACGAAGTAGCTGGAGGACAATCAGGGCGGCATTAGACAACATTACAGACTAATAAAAGATTTCGGCAACTGAGATCCAGTTCCTCTGTCATTCTTAAAGCTGCACCGACACAGACGGCTCGGCTGGAGGGTGAATTCTCAGCCTCGTACTCATCCGTCTGTGTTGAATAATGCATTCCCCCTTCGCTTAAACTTCCCATCTTGTGCTCCTTTGCGCAGAGGAGGTCGTCTTATAAACCGAGCTGAGATACAATGAGGCGACGTGGGGTCCGGCCGGGTCACGGACAATAAAGCCAAGGACAAAGGTCTGTTTAGCATTCCTCGGACCGGTCTCTCTTTTATTTCCCCGCAGCACCAGTAACTGTGGAAAGCCGAACAAGCCGACCCGGCGGGGAGGTTCGACACCTGTTAGCTTTCCACGTGACGAGAAATAACGAGAGAGCAGAGCCACTCAGCATGGGCCGCGCAGACCATTCAATCCAGTTTATGTAACACGTTTCCTCATAATTATGTGACGGGATTAGATCGTTACAGCAGATGGAAACGATCACGTCAAAGGGCAGAGGCCGCGGTATGATAAGACAGCTATAGAAAATACAGACAGATTAACAATCTAAACACCCAATCCCAGTAATTGCAACGCCGGCTGCTGATCCTGAAGTGTTCGGTCGCCTGCCTGTGAGCCGGCCGCCTTGAGCGGTCGCTCGAGGGCCATTTTGGGTGAGAGCAGAGGCACTTTGTGCCGTCAGATAAAGCTTCTCTGACACCTGTTGTTTCGGGCGAAATGGACACTAAATGGCCAGAAATACCCACAGTTGTGTGTGTGTGTGTGGGCGCTGCCTGTTTCCAAACAGAGGGACGAACCTGCCAATCACTCGGATCAGAATAGCGCTAAAGTGGCGATCAAGGGGAGCAGCTGTGTGTGTGTGTGTGTTTCTCTACTTTAGCCACTCCATGCCAGCCTGGAGGGGCAGGGGGACACAACACGTGCTCTTACTCCCTCCCTCCCTGGCTCTTTAAAAACCAACCAAACTCCTAACTCTGCCTTTTCACTTTCCCTCTTCCACCAAACTAGGTTTTTTTTTTTTTAGCACCATCGAATGTTCGCTTTGGGCTAAAACAGCTCTGTTTTGAACAATTTATACCAGCAGGTTTTTTCTAAAGTGATACTTGTGGTTGGAGATCATTGGTGCTGGCATTTAAGGAGGAATTTTAAACATTTATCTTGTTTTTCTTGTTTATTTAGGTGCAGACCAAACAAGGAACTTTTTTTGGTCCGTTTTTACAGAATTTTATAAACCAAACAACTAATTGATGAATCAGGACAGTATTCATATTATTCATATTAATCAATTGCAAAAAATATTGTAAAAATAACTTTACATTGCAGCCCTAGTATATATGTATCAGTTTTTAATAAAATGATGAAACCATTATCGATTTAGTTGAATTGCTGAATACACACACTGCTTGTCTCATCCATCCATCCATCCATCCATCCATCCATCCATCCATCCTTCCATCAATCCATCCATCCATCCTTCCATCAATCCATCCATCCATCCATCCATCCATCCATCCATCCATCCATCCATCCATCCAGAGCACAATGTTAGTGAACAACCTCCATATTCCAGTCAGTGCCATCCTTTTACACTTTTTACACCTCAAGAACATAATTCTGAACAGTGTTAGCGCTCCTGCCTATACACCTACAGATCCTCCTTCATCCTGTGCACTAAGTCTCTGACCGACAATAGATGTCGTTTTCCATATGCTATTTTCAGATTTTCCTGCGAGTCGAACGGGAAAGAGAATCCCGATCTCTCCGAGTCTGTTGCTTCGGGGTCTGACCCAGTTTACACGCTGACAACATCATCAGTTCTTGTGCGCACTTGCTCCCAGTCTCCCAGGTGGGCTGTATGTCAGGATGGAGGGGGGAAAAAGGAGGTGAGATGGATGAACTATTTATTTTTGGGTTAGGTGCACAGACGTGCCTTTGAGGATGTCTATTTTTGTGCTTTTGTTTTTGATACACGTATTAAGGATGCGTATATAGTGTCCAATCGCGGCCACACGTGCATTTGTGAATGCTCTCTCTGTCCGTTTCTCTCCTACCAGCCACTTAAAGGCCGAGCTCCCAGACATCATAAACCACTCACACGTGAAGGATTTATCGCGTCAAGTGCGGGCTGGATAAGCATGTGTACGCTGTAAACTTTCCTTCAACAAACACAGGCCAGGCGGACGTGCTGATTTTCCAGAGTTGAGAGGAGTAACGCATGACACGGAGTGTAGGAAAGAGACCCTGTGACAGAGCCGGGCTCGCAGTGACAACTGTGGTACTCACGGCTAATGCAGTGGAGACGGGAGTGAATAAAGTCAGGAGAAAAACTAAAATTAAACTGACAGTTAAACTAAGTGCGACCAGCACTAAAACATTTTGTGTTTGACGTGCGCAGAAAATGATCCGACCTTCCCGCTCGACAGCTCTTCGTTCGAGCAGGGCGGCGTCGGGTCCTACATGGGAGTTTTATGTAATATGAATGACTAAACAACTAACAGACACAATGTTGACTCAAACACTGACTCACGCCGCGTCTTGTTAAGCAACACTGCGGGCGATCACCAGGGATGAACACACCAACCATAGCAGCGATGCTGTTATAGATGTACTGCTTGGAGAGAAAGAGATGCTCAGAGAGGTCAGGCCAGTTCTCCTCCTGCTCATATCACTGGAGCCTTTATTTACCGTCCTGTGATATGCAGTCAAAACATTCACTGATCCGAGCTGCGTGCAACATGCAAATTCCTCATAAAGGTTATTCTGGGGAAGCGAAGTCACCTTGAATCGACTTCCGAGGAATATTTTCGAAACCAGCCGTCACCATTTCATAGCTTCTTCAACTGCAGCAGATGTAATTTTAATAAGAATTCTTCTTTTATTATTATCATTATTATTAGTAGTAGTAGCAGTAGTAGTCAACAAATAAAGCTATTTTGATAGTTGGCAAGCCACTTTAAACCTTTAAAAAAATGGAGGATTTCAAGAAATTAAGTCAATATTCTCTGATCTCAGCTTCAAACAGAGTATTTTTTCATCCTCTACGACAGTTAAAAGTCTTATCTTGGCTTTAGTGCAACAAGTGTTAACAATTTACACAGTTTTTGCCTCGTTTTGCAGCCCAAACAAATAATCGTCAAAATAATCGAGAAGATAATCGTCAGAAGTGCGACCTTTTGGTACAGAGTGATGATTTAAGTTCTCAAGAAGATTAACAACAAGTGGCTGTAAAAACAACAGATGTTTACACTCAAGTGGCAACAGGAGCTCAGAGGGGAACAATGGGGGACACGGACACAAGAGAGTGCTGTTTGTTCCCCGCTATGTCAATGTTTACCTCAGCCTGACCGGGTTGTTTACGTCCTCATAAAACACCTTTTATCTCTCCACTGTGACGTCCGGGGTTTGGTCCCCTGAGACAGGCGGTGTCATTGTGGCGGACAAATAATCCTTTTTATTCAAAGGCCAAAACGATCCTGTATACAGTAAGTGCACGTACACACAAAACATACACACGGGGTGTCACTGAGAGGCCAATTAAAGTGAGATTAGCCTTCGATCCGAGGGTCAGCAGAAGCCTGGACTGGCAGCACTGTTAAAGCCGCCATTAAAAAAAACGACAGACTCCAGACCCCCCCCCACCCAACCACCACCCGCCTCCATTGAAGTCCACTCTGAGTGCTGGGGGGGGGGGGTCAATAACATTTTAGTGCTGAACAAATCATTCATCAGCCCCACTGGGACGCTCCGCATTTATATGGATGACCGTGCGTTTCAGGGCTCCATCGATCTAGATGTAAAGAGATGGCTGCCTGCCGGACGGTGACCGGGTGAAAGAGTGGTGAGACATAAAGCTCGAGACGCCTCCACTGGTAGGAGCTTCACTCTTCTGGGCATGAGCTCCTTTGCTTTGGACACCCAGTGGAAAGTGCTGAAAGAAAAGGGGGATACGGCCGAGGAATCCTTGATGCTGACGTGCCAGCGTGAGATAATTTACGGGTCAGAAATGTTCAGCATGTCAAGAAGCCGCGAGCAGACCTCAGACGAAGCCGCCCTTGGAGAACATTCAAGGAATGCGTCTGTGGTTTTTTGCGTTTCGGCAAAATCACATTAAAAGGTATTATATAGGGCTTATGGGGCTTTGAGAGATGATGCTCCTGTTGTCTCCGTCCCGTTGCTGCTGTTGTTGTTGTTGTATAACGAGTTGGACGGTAACCGTGTTGTGGCTGTACTGTCATGCAACACTGCACCACGTTGTGCAAAAAAAAAAAAAAGACAGAGAGAGAGGACGAGGTGGGGAGAGAGCGAAGGGTGGGGATGGGATGTGCAGACGTATGAAGTGGCATCAATGGGATCAATCCCCACTGATCGAGCTTTGATTTAGTGTGAGTCAGCAGTAAAAAAAAAAAGAAAGAAAGAAAGGCAATGGAGGATGAGCGAAGCAGCAAGGGATAAGCAGAGCAGGGGCAAAATAAGAGAGAATATGATCTGGGAGAGAGGGAGGAAGAGGGGGAGAAGGACGGCAGAGGAAGAACAGCAGTCTCTCTGCTGTTTGTCAGAGGCTGCTCCGGAGATAAGAGGCATTTCTCTGCAGAGGCTTTGCATCTCTCTCTTTGTTCTCTTCATCCTCTCTCACTCTTTCCACCCGTTCCTCTATAAGCCCCGAGCTGCTCGAATGCTGCCACCGCAGGAAAATAAAAATAAATATATATATCTTCTTTAAATCACCTATTATGTTTAAAAGCTCTTGCTTTGATATTCAGCATTTCGGCTCGAGCCCGAGCCTCGAATCTCACCTGTGGGTAACAAGAGGCTCCCGAGAAGAGGAGGGCAGAAGCCACTGCGCTGCACGCAACCTAAAGGGGGGTTAGCGGCTGAGCCGAGCTGAAATGATTAGTCAACCGGTGATGTGAGTCCACCATCCATGGGCCCCAGCTTCTCCTTTGTGAGGCTTGGCTGAGTTTTGCTTTCTACGATATTGAATCAGGTCTTTTCTCAACATTAGGACAGAGCTGGAGAGAAGCAAACAAGTAAATGTTTAAGTTCACTACATCCTCATATCCTACAGTTCTACTCTTACAGTTCACCCCTACAGATCTAAAGATACAGTTTTGATTCCCAAGACCGCTTTACCTGACACATGGCGATACCACAAAATTTGACATTTTAATACACAAATGAGAAGAAATGTTCTGAAAACACCCCATAAAAAGTTGCTACGTTGGTTGCAATGGTAATGCACACACATTTCTCACCTTTAACGGATTTTTTTTAAGGGTGCTACTCACAGCGGGCAATAATCTGTGTGTGTGTGTGTGTGTGTGTGTGTGTGTGGCTGCATGTCGGTATTACTCAGCTTCTGTCCTCTTCCAACCCACGCACACACTCGCACATTACACAAAAGGGAAGTCATGACTCATATTTCAGCAGCATTTCGTTAAGTCAACACTGCGAGAAATAAATGAGACACACACACACACACGCTAAGACAGGAATACTCCATAAACACACAACTAGTTTTGAATAGAGCCTCTCTTCCTCTCCGCTCGTTCTTCATTGGAGGTGCTAAGTAAAACATCAACAACGCGGGAGCCTTTACGGCAGTTTCGCTCGACTACAGCTCAATAAAAACATTCACGCTCTGCACAGTGTTACAATTGCAAATAAAACACGCAGACACACACACGCACTTGTTTCCACCTGTGTCTCAGGGGAAGCAGGTAGCTGCTTGGATTACCAGGAATGCCACGCTGGACAAAGGACAATGTAGGGAGTGACTGGAGCGGCACAGAGGCCACTGTTGTGGAGGCATTCTCAATGAAACCCTACTTATATACACACAGGAAACCTGTGAGAGAAGGAGGCGCTGTGTGCTCCTGAGTTTTATGCTCTGCATCAGGTGATCGAGAAAAAAAAATACAAGAAAAACTAGAAAGATGAGAAGATGATGAGAATTAGGACTCAAGATGATGAGAATTAGGACTCTAATAAAAGGTTCAAACCAGGTAGCTAGGAGACAGTTTTGCAGCCCTAACTTGGCTCCTGTCACAATATTTGACACCAGCACAGGTGAGAGTGGGCGTGTGTGCACAGCAGGCCCGTTAAACTAGGAGAACTTGAAATGCATCCTGCGGTTATGGGTAATTTAAGTGGCCTATTACGTTTTTTTTTTGTGTGTGTTTTTTTGTATGCGCGGATTAATGCCTGGAGTGGAGAACATGGCAGGAAAATGTTGGTCTTTTGATCACAGGTCACAAGGCCGCATGCCTTTATGCCATTCAGTCAATGATCCCCGTGTGTGTGTGTGTGTGTGTGTGTGTGTGTGTATGTGTGTGTGTGTGTGAGATGTGAAAAAGCTGGTCCAAAAGTCAAACCAAAGCTGCACCTGAACGTGCCTTGGCTCACGTGCTAGCAGCCCCGCAGAGAGCGAGAAGAGAGAAAGCCAAACGTTTGCCGGCCAAACTGCCCTACTGCAACTCCAGGCACAATCACAACACCCGGAAGCTGTCACACAAGCAAGCAGGTGTTTACGAGTTGGGTTTATTAAGTCTCTTTGCCCGCGGGGGGAGGCGAATATCTGCTTTGAAGTGTCTACCAACTAATTACGGTTGTAGCGCAAAACACACTTCTGCTTTACGTCCAAACAAGGAAGCGGGCATCGACCCAGAGAAGTCATGAGTGTTTTTTTTTTCTGCCCTGAAACCGAAAGTGTCAAACACTCTCCTCAGGCACAGGATCATTATCATACTAACAATGCCAATACTATGCCAAGAGGTCAAAGATTCCTTATTGTCAGTTGATTAATGGCCTCATATTGTAGATTCAGGAACTCGTGTTTTTCATGAATTATCATCATCATCGCTGTTGTTCGTCGTATTTGGGGATGTGAGGAGAGAAGTTGCACTCCTCTTCATGGAAAGAGCCCTTGCACTCTGACTCATATGTTGCAGCACAAACAAAAAAAACTTAATAAGCATCGCTACTGTTCGAATCCGTTGTGTCTGGCGCACCGATCGCCCCGTCTGAGTCATCGGAATCACGTCAGGCCAAAAGAAAGGCAAAGAAAACACCTTCTCATGCTTTCTCCCTTTGACAATACGTATTGTCTGTCTGCTAAGAGACTGCTCGGCCGCCCTCCCTCTCTCTCTCCCTCTCTCCCTCTCTCTCTTGTTGTTGAACGGGGAGGTGGGGGGGGGTTATTTCAGAGCGGCCGTTGGTGGTGGACCCCTCGGCAGGTGGCTCGGCCCCTTGCCTTTTGGGGCAACCCACTTGAATATGTAGTCAAAGAAAAGCCCCCGAGAGCCGAGAGAAGCTCTGCAGATCAGCTCAGCACCACCACACACACTTAAAAACACTTCAACGCATTGACCAAATGATTGGCTGATCTGTCTACGGTTTGTTCTCCTTTTTTCCTCTGCAGTATCTGTGCTTCTGAAACGATGGGAAAGCATCAAAGCCACTGTTTGAACTCTTGCGGATTAGCCTCCATTCACCCGGTACAGCTAACTAATCTAGTTATACTAGTCCCCCCACACGTTCGTACACACTGTGCACGGTCAAAGACACCTGGCCGAGCGATCGGTCTCATTTCTAAAAGAAACGCAGGAAAATAACACCATCCGTCCACAACGGCAGCTACGACTCCACAAGTGGGAGGACAGAGGTCGGGTCTGAGGAACGTGTCACGCACGGGCACATTCAACAGGTAAATGTCCTGCTGGGCTCAGGGGTAAATCTCGTTATGCAACGTCCAGTCACAGGCCGCAGGGAGCATTCAAAGCGACTACAGAGCCTGACGTAACGAGTGGCTATTGTGATCGCCACAATACAAACAAGACTCACCTTGCCTTCTCTATTTTAGTATTAAATGAATATTAGAACGGGCTAGATGTAATGTTGCCAGAATATGACGATTTGGGAATTTCACAGTGTAGTTTTAGACTGCTCAAATACCTCCAGATACAATACCTCAGACCAGGTTTGATTTTTCTGTAGTAGTCGTACTTCAATACGTCTATCTTGTGTTTCACGCCTCTTGCATTTGCAGCGTGATTGTGTCCCAACACAACTGCGCTATTTCCGCATTTAAGTGACTGGAACAACTTCACTCCAACATGACAATATAAAAATAACTCACCTCTAGTCATCAAAACATCTTATTTTTATAGTACAATGGGCACCTCAGACCGGATAGACAACAAGCCTGCCTTTTCTGTCTCAGTCCATCTCTACCTGGACATGCTGTGTCTGTCTGTCTGCCTCACTCTCTCTCTCTCTCTCTCTCTCCCTGTCCGTTCCCTCTCCTTCCAGCCCCCTTGATTCCCAATTAATCCCATTAGGATCAGAGACATGTTGAACCGCAATCACCAGCCACCGGCAACCGAGGCCGAGGCTGATGGTGATGAAGGAGGGAGGCTGGAGAGCAGACAGACACGGACGAGAGGAGAGGAGAGGAGAGGAGAGGAGAGGAGATGGTACTGTGCAGTGTGGTGGCACAGACGCCAACAGCTGAGCGAGACAGACAGGGAGGCTGTGAGGCAGGGTCAACCACTGCATGGTGCACACACACACACACACACACACACACACACACACACACACACACACACACACACACACACACATTCAAACACAAACTGGGGGGGACAATGGACTGTGCGCTGACGCTGATCTGCCCCCGGCCTCAACACCCCCCCCAACCCCACTACCACCACCACCCCACCCCCCTTTTAACTCCCTGGTTTTTTACCCCCCTTCACTAAAACCTGCCCGTGCTTTCTTCATGTGTTGCCCCTCTCTTTTCCCTGAGTCTTCCCTCTGCTCTGCTCCCATTCTGTCAAGTGCTCTTTCATCATCCCCATTTTCCGGCTGGCTGGCTGGCTGGCTGGCTGGCTGGCTGGCTGGCTGCTGGCTGGGTGTGCAGTCTGGACAGAGGCTTACCCCGTTTACTAGTGAGGGGAGTCCATGTTCAGCAGAGTCCCTCGTTCTCCCGGACAGATCCTCATCCACTGAAGTCATCCACTCGCCCTGTATCACCAGGGCGGCTTGAGTCTCTCTCTCTCTCTCTCTCTCCCTCTTAGACACACACACACACACAAACACACACACACACACAGGTGTTTCCCCCTCCTTTTTAAAGGCAGAGCAGTGAGGGAAGAGAGAAAGCTTTCGGGATAGTCCAAAAGGGTGAGTCCCCGTTAAGTGGTACAATCCAGAGCGAGAGAGGCAGAGGAGCAGTGCAGGATGTATCTTTCACTTTAAAAACACTGCACCGGCTCGCCTGGCTTCTCCTCCGCCGACACAGACTGCGACTCTGGAACACACACCCTCACTCGCTCACACACTCTCTCATGCACACACACACACACATACACACACACGCACGCACACGAGCACAGACTCTGGACCTCACACCCTCTCACATTCACACACACTTTCCCTCCCTGGCTGACAGGCTCGCCGGCTGACTTGCATTCACACAGTGAGAGCTCAGATCAGGCAACAGTTGTTGAATTCACTGCACCTCCTCCTCCTCCTCCTCCTCCTCCTCTTCCTCCTCCTCCCACAGCCCCTCCCGCCCCCTTGTAGGCGGTTGCCTAGCAACTGGCTTCTGTGGGCGGGGCCTCACACCGTCCCCACATTGCTGCACACACTCTGCTCCATGCTGCCGCCTACTCAGGCTATATTTGCATATCAGGCCCTGCCTTGCCTTGCCTGCTTTCTCTCTCCCTCTCTCTCTCTCTCTCTCTCTCTCTCTCTCTGGCTGTCCCTGCCTGCTGTAGCAGAGGCCACAGAGCTTGTGTGGGCTGTGAAGAGGAGGAGGAGGAGGAGGAGGAGGTGGAGGGTGAGCGCTGTCACTTACACTGAAACAGTTTGTCTCCAGTGATGCAGCAGATTCCGCGAGATGGGTCAAAACAAAAAACAGACGATTGGTCACATTTGGAAGGGAAGAGGAAGCGTTAGAAAGAAGCAACAAGAGGCAATTTGTTGTTCATTTTGATCTCGGCTGAAAATGACAAATGAGCCATGAGAAGCAGTTTATAAACAGGAAGACGTGGTGATTTCTCAGTAGCATTACATCTTAGAAATTCAACAGAAATAGTCAGACTGTGACTCGATTCAGGAAGTTTTGAAAGGAAAAAAAACAAATCTGTTTTGAGAAGTCTAGAGCTGGTTTCCTGGTTGGCTTAATTTCAACTTGGGCAATTGTGATGATGAACACAAGGAAACAACTGATAACGTAATCTTGAATTGCAATATTGCACTCAATATTGCACATTGACTGAATTCATTTCCCAGAATAACATGCTTATTACTACTTGTAATAGGTATGTTACTACTACTTACTTATTTCTACTTTTACCAACTATCTACTGTCTACATTTCAGGGACAACAAAGCTGTTTCATGGCTCCAGAAAGGTTGACAGTTTACAAATACGTTGTGTTAATAGGATAATTGATCATTGGTTTAAAACAGTCAGTGTTGCTAAGATGATTGACATATCTAGATTTCCGTAATCGGATTTGCAGAATGGAGGGACAGAAACTCAACACAACCTTTGCCCCCAGTCTTCTACGTAACGAGCGCAACTATTTTTTTTATCAAAATAACAAAAATGTCCGAAATAAATAAATTGGTTTCTGCCACGGCGTTTCTTGTAAATAATTTCACATCACTTTTGATGATTCAATTCTCCCCTCAAAGACTCTGCAGAAGTTTTAAATGAATGTGGGACACTCTCTGAGTGGCCTGCCCATGATGTCTGCCATTATCCTCACTTCTTATCTCAGCTCTGCAGGGCGTTTCACGCATCCAGCCACGTCGCGCTCGTCTCCTTCGCTTGTATCTCTTTAATATCGCTCTTACTCGAGTTGGAGGCAGACCAAGCAGACCCTTTCGTCGCAGCCACGGAAACAGAAAACAACTTGTGGCAGACGTGCCGGGTATAAGTTGTGCTTAAAAAATCGTTGTTGTTGCGTTACGTTTGATGGCACCGGTCCTAAAAGCATTCAGATTTAGTTTAATGACATCTTGAATCAAATGACAATATCAGCCTTGCTTGAACTTACTGTTTAAGAGCTTAACTAAAAAACTAATAACTAATAACTAATAATATAATATAGTGACTGCATTAATTATTAGCATTATTATCATTTTCATTCTTCTTGTTTGGTCACTTTGTGCTGTATGTTTGCGTATTTACGCTATCACAAAGATATGCTAATCCTTCAGTTACTTTCTCGATAATCAATTAGTTGTTTATGAAATGGTGCAAAATGTTTTGTTTGCACAAAGACCAAGATGAGGTCTTCAAATGACTTTTTTCTTCTTTCATTTCTTAAAACCATTCGCGAATTAATTATTAAATGATTAATGATTCTTTCATTAGTCCAGTAGTTGCAGCTCTAGAGATACGTTAAACCCATTTGCAATATAGCTTAAAGATCCGCCTGGATGGGAATGGTGGTTTTACTGTACAGTCTCCACTAAATAAATACTGTCATCTGAGAACTTCCCTGACTCCCGTATCGTCATTGTTCCACTTTTGTTTGGAGGACCAGTTCCCCGAGCGCTGGAAACATAAATCACACACTCCGCTGCCGTCTCGAACAAACCCCTCTGGTCCCTCTGAGCGACTTTAAATCAAAGAGAGCGATAATAACTTGCGGAGGACTCTTCTCGCTGGTTTACATTTTTACTATATCACCATCTCGCCGTGTTTCCTCCTCCTATCTTTCATCGGACATTAGGGATAATTGATCCATTTACTGACAGAATAATTCTCAGACTTCCTGGGTTTATGTTTGTGTGCCGTTGGCTCCAGTTTCCCTGCCTCATGTCTCGTTCTAGTAACTGGACTCACCAGCTTCTGGCAAGGCCTGACGGCGGCTGAGCCAAAACCTAATCCTGCTAAAATTACAAAGGAGCATCAGAGGCATTTATTACCTTCTCGCTATCTCTCTTTGTCTCGACATATTTACTTTTCTTTTTTTAGCGTTTCGGCGTCGAGTCATCCTCGGTGCAGCAGCCGGTCTCTGTGTCTCATACAGAAAGTGTCAAAGAGCTAAAGCTGCTTCACTCCTGAGGCTTGGTGTGAAGGATGAGTGTAAAGAGAGAGAGAGAGAGAGAGAGAGAGAGAGAGAGAGAGAGAGAGAGAGAGAGAGAGGTGGTGTGAACGATGACGAGGAGGAAGGAGATATGATCCAAGCTGAGCGAGCCAAATAAAACCTAATTGTGGGGAAAGGAATGCAATCCCTCCTATAGTCTCCTTTCTCTCTCCCGCCCTCTTTGCCCCCCCCCCCCCATCACTTCTCAAAGACGTTGGCAGGGCCTCGGCCAATGGCCTGCAGCTATTTGTTTATGTGCAATTTGTTAGAGGGCTGGCCTCCCCCCCACCAGCTTTCAAAGAAGCCATTTACAATTCTATTCATGTCTACCTGCCTCATTCACACTGCAGCACACAGCTATCGACCTGGGGCCGGGCAGGTTTTCACTCTCTTCTTTCATAGTGTTGTAACACAGTTATGTTAATGCCATTCAGAGAGTGGGAAGACATTATCACCTCGCTCTCTATAATGGTGTATAATGGACTAAATAAGGGTGCAGCGTTGGAGCCACGAAGCCCGGGTTCCAAAGAGTCGGTGGTGGTGCATTGCATCGTACTCACTTTAGGTGAGAGGATGAAAGCAGAGGCGCGCATGCCTTCAGATATGTGCAATTAAATGCAGACACAGAAGTGTGTGTGAAAAAAAAATCAAGTGTGTGTTGCTGAAGCAGCTACTGCTGGGGTTAGCATTGCGGGCGGCAGGATGAATGATGGAGAGAAAAGAGAGGGTGGGGGTAGAGATGGATGGAGCGAGGAAGAAGGAGAGGCCCCAAAGACTGAGGAGAAAAGGCAGAGGAAGGTTACAAGAAGCAAACAAGGGACGGGGATGACTCCTGAGGAGGCAGAGGGCCGGTAGCTGCACGCACTCCACATGCATGCCTGCAGGGACGGGTATCGGGAACCGGTTCTTTGTGGATCGATTCCTCGATTCAGCGGGCGTTTGCACGCCAGCTGAACGATTCTGCTCATCGATCCGCTGCAGATGCGTAATGACATCACACGGACACCGCGTTGTTTACACAGAGGCCGCGGGACTGTGATAGTGACGCTCAGATGCAAATAACTGGCAGGAATGTTTGATATGTGTGTAAACTTTCACTGTACGAAATGTCTTCACCCTTTGTTTATGTCAAGTTTTGTTTCAAGTTCAAAGAAACTGAGCACTGTAAATACTGCATAATGTTCCACAATGAAGCAGTGTGTCTGCGTGCTCTATATCTGTTCAGACTTGAAGATATAAAGGACAGTTAAAGCAACAAAACCCGTTTGTACACTTTTAGTCCCAATGAGCCCGCACCCAATGATAGTTGATGAGAGAATTGGTAAGGAATCGTTAGGCAATTTCGCAATCCATAAATTCTCATCAATGCCATCTCTCAAAACCTCTGAGTTTGTACATTTCACCATATTGTCTGATGAAATCCAGTCTATCTCAAGGCTCTGGATGTACAACTATGTCCCCCGAGGCATCCTTACATGGGAATGCTTTGGGAGTATGGAGTCGATGGCTCATTGCTACTGGCTGTCCAGTCTTAGTATTCCCAGAGTCTGAGTCTGGTTGGCATTGCCAGCAATAAGTCAGACTTACTGCTGGCAATATGACTCTTCCATAATCTTTATGGACAGAATCTCTGGGTCGGGCTCGGTGGCCTTAGGTTTCATCATGAAGGGATAGAAGGAGGATCACCGTAACAGTACAACTGCTACAGTACATACAGAGGTTGACAATGTTTGAGACTGAGATCTGACAACAAACAACCACTGACTGCTCAACTTTAAGAGACTGTCTGGTAAAAAAAAAAAAAGTTAAAAAAAGGACGGGGTTAGATAGAGTGTGAGTGAGAGAGTCAGTGAGCGAGCGAGAGGCAGATTGAAAGGCCTGAAATGTGCAGAATAAATTCTGTTGCTATCTCCATTTCGGTCCAGACAGAAGCAGAAGTGAGACTGAGTGAATAAATGAGTTTCAGCGTGTGCGACTGAAAAAGAAAAAGAAAAAGTATAAGAGTAATTTGACAAGAGAAAAGGTGACCTGACGGCTTTTGAAATTTCAATTTAGCTCCGCTACATCAGTTGTTAATGCAGCTCGAGAGAAGAAGAGCCTGGGAGGGGGGGAAGTGTCATTTCATATCATAAAACCACAAAACCGTAACTCGAAACCCGAAGAGTGAACATCAGTTCTGCATCGACTTCCTCAAACCGTCTCATTCCCGCTCCATGCAGTGATACACACATTGTGTGTCGACGGGATAACATTTTACCGCTGTGGTTGCAGAACAATAGATATTGTCTTTGATAATAATATTCATAACAACGAGGTGTAGGCACACTGAAATATCTGTGTCACCGCATCCAAGGAATCCATATGTATGTACAGGATGCCTCCTCCCTCCCTGTAGCAGGACTCGTCCATCCTCTGCCTACTACCACAGTGTATGGCTGTAATATGAGTGAAACTAGGCTACTGGGTTAGTGTTGCCTGGAGGGAAAAACTTTCGGAGAGTTGTGAACGTATTGATTACCGTTCGCATAGCGAGAGCGCATCTGTTTATGGGTGGGCACAATGGACGCGCTGACACAGAATCCAACACACAATAAGAGTCCACTTAGGAAGAATGCTACGCACGCACACACACACACACACACACAAACACATAGAAACTATTGGTTTACACCAGTCAGTTCTTCACAAGTTCATCTGAAACTAACAGACTGCAGTTTGGATTCGATAAGCAGTCTTTTGCCAGTTCATAGCCATCATTCTTGGGGCCGACTTTGTGAGAATATCTGCGGTCGACTCGGTCGTAATTTCTGGAAACCAGCCGCCCCACGGACACAGAGTTGGCAGTGATGCTCAGAGCAGATAAAAGTACTTTTTTATTTTTGTAATTGGTTCCACTGGAGCACGTTCTGTGCATTACCATTTAATCATGGGAGTACCGAGAAGACTGCAATGTAATGAGTGCTTCACAGCGATGGGGATGGACATTTTCCGACCTTCGTTATCACCATCTGTTTTCCTTCGCCTGGTCAACGGACGATTGAAGACCTTGTCTTTTTTTTTGTAATAGGACTCAACATTTCAGCGAGTCCTGCTGGCACTATGGAAAACATCGATTCGAAAGCCATTTGTGTTGTAGTCAATAGAGCTTTCACCACAATACATCTGTAGGGTGGCACGGTGGGACACTTTAATTAACAACGCTCATCAATCATAGCGAAAGTTTTCCTGCCTTGGAAACTGTTTTCTTGAGTTAGTGAGTGTGCAACTTATAATGGGGTTGTAGGTCAGTGGAAATGTTTCATAACAGAGATAATGAGACATCAGATGACTGTAGGAGAAAGCATACTTTTTGCTCCCCTTCTGATGTGATGCAAGTCTATTGGGAGTGATAGAGGGAGTGATAGAGTTAATGGATGACAGGCTGCTGAGCAGGCCCCGGCCGAGAGGTGACTGACAACAGATCAAAGCCCGATGATCAATACGCGACCCCTGCATCCATCCGTCCATCCGTCAAGCCGCTAACGGACGGGCCAGACAGCAAGTGACGGCGGGATCAATGAGGAAGCGAGGAAGATAAAGCCCAGTCTTATTACCCGCTGCGATAGCGGGAGGAGATGGGGCGAGAGCGACAAGCGAGGGAGGAAAAGGCCAGAGCACATCTCGGGAAGGAACTCCGAGACCATTAAGTGGAACCCCTGGTGAACGTTCGGCCCGGAGCTGGAGAAGTGCTGATGAGCTTCAGAGGGACGTCCAGAGAGAGTTTTTTTTTTCTCCTTTTGCTTCATAACTTCCTACTTTTAAAAGGTCAGAAACAGACAGCGAGGGCGCCCGGCGTGAGCTGAACCGAAACGATGCGAGTAGACAACGGCTGCTAATTAGCCTGACAGACAGGAAAAACACTGAACCATGAACCGAGGTATTGACCAAGGCCATGGGATGTAAATGCGTGACACAGATTCACACCCTCGCATCTGATGTATAAGCAGCGCTAGACACCGGAGCGGATGACGAAACAAACGTGATGTGTTGCTTTGAAGAGCAGCGCTAGCTGGAGCGTGGCTGTTTCGGAGGCAACTGGTCCCTGATGACACACTTCTCGTTTACGTGGGGAAAAAAAAAGGGATCTGAGCCGGCTTTGAGGTTTATCGCATGTCACATTGTTGTGACATGGCGGAGGATAGTCTTCTGCCGCAACACCTGTTGGAACACTTTTATGAAAGCATTAACTTCCCTTTAAAGCTGTGTGTGAACACACACAAGCCCGAGGGGGTGGGCCACACTGTCTCAATTGCCCCATAAATGCGCAAAAGCCTAGTGATGGAAATGACTTATAATAACTCATCATAAAAGCATTTTTCATGAGGTGGTTCATCAGCCGGGCTGACATGACGAAGGGGTCAAGTTTGCTTCAAATAAAATAAGATGAAAGAGCGGCTAATGATGACTGGAACAGTGCTGCAAAGCTGAGTGTATCCTCACAGCTCTGTGGAGCTGGGATGAGGCGCTTTTATTATTGAAGGTTAAAAAATCTCACAGATGGAAAAAAAAAAAGAAATCATGATGCATCCAGGGTTGTGAAAACAGAATATGGAAAACTGTGACTAAGACTGCACTGGGACTGATTCCTCTTTATATTCAGGAGGCCGTTTTCTGTAATGTATTCATACTTCCCCAGTGGGAGGAAAAATATTTTTATGAATGGAAATGCTGTGAGACAATGCGCCATATCTTTCCTCCTCTTCCTCGGCCAACATTTAGATCACCGTCGCAGCGAACTGCGCTCACTCCAACACGTTTATCAGACGCAAATATCCCGCTAAGTTCCCACGCAACGTGGTCCCTCAAAAAGTTTATGGTGATTTCCAGTCGGTCTCCATCTGCCGGATGCATCACTCCTGCTATGGTGTGTATATCTTTGTTGTTTGTGAGAGAGGGAGAGCAACAGAGAGAGAAGGAGGAGGAGGCAGTGATCCAGAACTGAGCTCCTGTGACAGCTTCTCCATTCAGACCACACATTGCAGGACAATCAGCGACCTAATTAAACAAACAGGGAGAGAATGAGGGAGAGAGAAAGAGGGAGACAGAGGAAAAAATGGGGGTGGGGGTGGAGTGGGGGGGGGGGTTGATGATGGAGGGAAAAAAGAGATGGATGGGCTGATTGGAAGGGGGATCAAAGGGCCGAAAAGCAGAAAGAGAGAGAGAGAGAGATAGAGGGAATGAGAGGATCTAAAGAATGAGAAAATCGATGATTAAATCAGGCAAGGCCCAAATAGAACATAGGCAGCAGGGTAGAGAGAAAGAGAGAGAGAGAGAGAGAGAGAGAGAGAGAGAGAGAGAGAGAGAGAGAGTAAAGGGGGAAATGGAAAAGAGGAGAGGTATGGCATCCTTGGTGGTGCAGTGCTTTATGCACGTGGCCTTGAGGAGCGTTAGAAACGCTGGCTCAGATGACCAAGAGAGAGTCTGGGGGCAGCAGTGCCGCTACAAGCTGCTTCAGCTTATCCACTTTGAAAAAGAGGAAGAGAGGACCGGGCTGGACACTAATTATGGATAACAAGACAGACTGGACGGACAGCGGAGCGTAGCCCAGACCTCCAGCACAAGTCAGGGAGGACAGCAGGGAACAGAGGCGAACCAGGAGGGAGAGAGACAGAGAGAGAGAGAGAGAGAGAAAGGGTGTGAGATATTCTATTTAATAAGACTGGGGGCACACGGATGCCACAGGGGTGATATTTTTTTCTGACTACTACGATGAAAACCGCCCGCAGGAAGCCCCAGTACAAACATGGGAGGAAGAAAAAAAAAGAAAAAAAGAGAAATATTCAGTTGCACACAACAGGGAAAGAACAACATACTGCGGGATACTAATGAGGAAATGAGAGAAAATTAATCCCGTCGGTCCTAAAGACGTGGCTGTCTTTGCTGCGAGGCATCATTCAAGACACAGACTGAGTTTAGATTAAATGGTGAAGTTTGTTATTTCACCTCGACACATGTCTGATCAGATCGAAGTTCACTTTTATACAAATATACTGTACATGTATATATGTATACAAATATACTGTATATAGTATGTGTGTATATACCCTCAGATGATCTTTGTTTGTCACATTGTCTGCTCCGCCTCACAGTGAGCTTTGAGAGAGGCACCGAGGAAGAAGGAGAAGTTGTTGTGGAAATAAACCGCTAAAAGTGATGGCAAAGCAAAGGGCTGGGACACACAGACACTCAGTACACTTCCTTTAACCCTAGACATGCACAAAATCTAAAAAAACTTGTAGCAGAAATGCCTCAATGTCAGAAACATTTTTACACTCTAATGAGGTGGTTTTTCAGACTTGTCCGTGTAGAAGTTTGTCACATTTCTACATGACATAGAGGGTCACATAACAAGTTGGCTTCAGATACTGTAAGATGTCGCAGTATGGAGCGAGACTTTTTCAAAATGAATTTCACATATCACAGCATCATCAAAGAGGAGTCTTGTGGGATGATGTCGCTAGAATAGACTTTAAGGAATTCCAGAAACTTTGCTTTGATTCTGTGAAAAACTGGTATGGAAACGCAACTACTGAGCTGGACAGACCAAATCAGAACAGACAGGACTCTCTCTTTGAGAACACAATGTGGAAAAATCACAGTCCTCGGTTAAAAGTTTCATTAAGTTAGGGGATGGCTTTGTTCTGGCCTGTGTGGGACACTTTAACCACACTGAAGTATCCTGATGGGACATGCAGCTGTGGTACCTCCATATATAAGTAATTGAGAAACGTTTCTTTCATTTTCTAAGGGGCTAAAAACACCTACTACTTTTCTCACACAACCATACCTCCCTACTATTGCTTCTACCCTCTTACAAAGTCAATTCAACTCCATTCATAAAGTGGAGAGGCAGAAAATAACTTCCTAGTCCCAGGAGACGTAAAGGATGGGGCAAAAAGAACAAGTTTTCCATTTGCCTGCCTATGACAGCCATGCATACATATGTGTGTGTGTGTGTCTGTGTGTGTGTGTGTGTGTGTAAAAGCCCATGCTTCATACAGTACACACCACCCAGATGCCTCCTAGCAGGAGGTGACCTCTGTCCACTAGCAGACAGTCTGGACCTGTGGCAACAGATACACACACACACACACACACATACACACAGAAACACACAAGCTCCCTTGCAGAGTTGTTAAAGGAGAGACTCAAAGTCAGAACAAGGTCACGGCGGCTCAGTGAACCGCTACTTGAAGAGGAACAGCCGCAGTAACCACCAGCCCTTCAGCTTCCTCCTCGTCCACACGCTCATTTTTTTCCCCCCTCTCTCCGGCAGCTCTCGCACCGAGGCTACTGCAGCTCGCAGAACATGACCTGGAGCTCCAGATGTAATATTCTCACATCAGCAATATGAACATTGCTATAAAAAGATTTTCCAACACCTTCAGTGCCGTGTCTAACTTATTAAATATTGCATCTCTGGTCTGAATAACAGATAAGGAACAGCCCAGGGAATCACACACACACATACAAACACAAACTAGAGATTGTGGGATTGTCTGAGGTAATCAAAATCCAATGAAAAGCATCATTTATCAGACAGTCGAGGGAGAATTGCTGTGTGAGAGAGAGAGAGAGAAGAGGAGGAGAGGAAATGCAGTGCTGGATGGAAGTGGGAGATGCATATTCATGCAACATAACAAGCTTGAAAAGGAATATTTTAATGTATACGCATGGCACATATACGCATGGAGACATCAAACTGGGGAAACTGGAGAGGCTCGACTGAGACGAGCCAGAGTCGGCCGAGTCGAGGATTCACTGCCATAGCACTTCAGTGAGATCATGGGAGAAAGGCAATTTATACATAGTGGCATGTGTGTGTGTGTGTGTGTGTGTGTGTGCATGGAAGGGATGGAGATGGAGTGAGGAGAGAGAGAAACAGAGGGAGGGAGAGAGCGTAGAGGAAGGGTCTCGGGGTGGATGTGTGATGTTTCTGTTCATTAGCAGTCCCCCCTTGTAGCTGGACAGTTACAGGATAATCATGTCTGCCAGTGTGTCCTTGACTGTCATTGTCGGGACTCTGCTGGGCCTCGTCTCTGTTCCAGACTGTGCACGATGTGTGTGTGTGTGTGTGTGTGTGTGTGTGTATGGGTGTGTGTGTTTGGATGTGTGTGTATGTGTGTGTGTGTGTGTGTGTGTTTGGATATGTATGAGAGTCTTTCAAAACTTTAATTAACCAACTAAGCCAAACACACTGGTGCCAAAAAAACCCCCAAAAAACTGCGAGGCAGCAATGCATGTGCACTTCCAAATCAACAAAATGTAATCTCCCTCCCTCTCCACCCCCCCCCCCCCACCCTCCCCCACACACACACACACACACATTGTGTTTGCTTTCTCTAATTCGCTGAGAATATGAAGCATAGCTGGACCATTATATATACTTAGTGGTATGTTTTTGGTAACTGATGGCATGAAGCAAGCAGGAACAATGAGGGGATAACTGGAGGAGCAATGGACAATGGTCCGTGAACATTATGCCCGGTTGCCCTACTGCACTGCTTCATTGATAAACTGCATCGATCGCTCTGAACCGAGCAGCAGTGGTTCTGCAACTCTTCGGTACTGTTTATCTCAGGGGTATTCTGATTTTCCATGCAGCTCCACTACAGTTATTGTGTTTTTTTTTTCTTTTTTTCTTTATATGAGTATATGGGCTTTCATTTCAGTGAGGAGAAACAGAGATGTAATCTAGTGAAGAAGTGAAGAATAGACGTGAGCGTTACTGGAGCATAGACACTGACAGATGTGTCTCGCTCGCAAAGCTCAAGGGCTCTGCTTACGAGTGAAATCTAAAACTTCTGAAAGATCTTCTAAATGTCTGATAAGATTCAATAAAAACAAAGTTTGATGTTGAAAGCCCCTCTCACACAAAATAGCTGGCAGATTGCCTGATAAGCCTGTGGTGGTTTTTAGGCATTCACACATGCAGTGCCAAACAACAGTAATATTGGGATGGTCCAGAAGAGGGCGGACCTAAGGGCCTAGCCTTCCTAAAATGAACAACAAGGATTTTACGTTGAGAGCCCTGTGATTGGCTCATTGTGACTATGCGAAATCGTAAATGACATAACCACTTAGACATTTTCATTATCTGGTTAAAAACATGTGCATATATGCAAAGATAGGCTATAGATATAGCTAAGGCTGCATGTGTGCATATGACTTGACTCTATTTTCAGATTCTTCCAGGTACCAGCATGAAATAACACCCCATATGATTTATTTTTAACTCTTAACTACACCTATCCAAAAATGAAATTAGCATTCAGAATTAGCTTTTAAAGTTATCAGCTCACAGAGACAAATCAACACATCTTCCTAAATAATTCCGACCTAAACAAGACAATAAAAAGATGATTTGTCAGAATTTTGAGTAGTAAGTACTAGACACGTTAAGCATTGAGAAAAACCTGGTCGGGGAGAAAGAATCCACAATGTGACAGGAACAATGAAAAGTGAATGGATGAACTAACTTCATTGTTAGTATCTTCCAAAACTGTGGTGTGCATGGTTATCTGCAGACCCAACAAACCTCTGTTTTATCTCATTCACACCGCGTCCACATTGTTGTCTCCACCTAAATGGAGAAAAGCCAGTGAGTGACGTATAGTCCCCCTCACTCACGACCACAGGCCCACCGAGCAGCCCACCAGTCGATATGTCAGATAAAGGTGCTGCTTGGTTTATCTGCCCCCCTTTGTTTTCCCCTCTCCTGCCGTCCGCCTCGTCTCTCCCCGCTCTTGCTCTTTGTCTGCATTCCATCCGACGCTCTTATCTCTCTCCGAAAAGTCCAACTCCCCTCTCATCCATCAGCTCACGCTCGACCCACTGGCTCCCGTCTATCACCCCACCTTCATCACTTCTCCCCCTCCTCTGCGTCCTTTTACTCCCGTCAGTATTTGGTATGTCAGTACGTCTCTGTTTCTCTGCTGGCGTCACCGAGATGACGCTCTCTCCTCACGTCACTTATTCAGACAGTTGAGAAAGCTTACGCAGCCACAGCATACACACACACACACACACACACACACACACACACACACACACGCACACACACACACACAGACCCTCCATAACCTCCGTCTGATGGGCTCAAAGTCAATATGCTATCAGTTCAGCAAACAAATGCAATGAATACCAATTGATTTTTGCTTCAGGATGAATGTGATACAGAGAGTTAACCAACATACTGTTCTCCTCCAAAAATACCCCAACCATTTTAGTCTACTGTATAATTAACATTATACATTCATATTGTACCTGATTTATGGGCACCAGTCCCTGCTTTTACCCCCATGTGTTTGGGTATAAAGCAGATAAGACGATAGCTGTTTTTTTTCACAATTCAATCTGTTTGCAGTTGTCTTCCCAGCCATAGTGAGTCTCTTTTAACCTTTAACATGATCCAGTAAATAAATCTAAAATGGCGTGTGAACACATTGGCTGCCGTACATGGTGAGTGAGTGATAAGTGCAGTTGCTGAAGAAAATCCCCAAATATGCATGTTTAGGAGTGAGTGACAGGAGACTTGTCCAGGGTGTGTGCCCTACGTGTGCTGGGACACCGTCATAGGAACAGATTTGGAATTGACATGTGGTGATTTTCACCATTTTTTCCACCAAATCACACCGAGCCAGCGAATCGTCAGCCTCGGTTTTTCCTCCGGCCGTAAATCTCCCAACGTTTCCACATCGTATACTTGAAAACGACGTGAAGCGCTTCCAGCGGGGTCGGTCCACTAAAGGCAGAACGCCGTCTTCAGCGCCTGCATTCTCCGAGGCTGGGACAATATGGTGACAGCTGTCACAAATTGCACCCCCGCCCTCCCCCTCCCACAAAAAAAACATTAAACCGCGGCAGCTGAGAAGGGTCCGGGTCATTAGCAGACGTCGCGAGAGAAGGCTCGCTCTGACGCCACTGTCCTCGGATCAAAGGGAGACGGTGAATCTGAGAGACAGCCTGTCCTAATGTGCCATCACATCACATTAGGCCAGATGGTTCACAATGTGGCGTCGCGGATCTCCAGACTTTCCATGGCTGTCAGCGAGGCTATCGGGGTCTTGCCAGGAAGTTGAGCACACACACGCACCCACACACACAGACACCACTCGCTGTCTTCCTGCTGCTCCCAGACACCTGGAGCAATACGCAGGAGTGAAAGGCGTCTAGGTCTACGGTCTCGTCCAGTGCTTGTCCCCAGCTGGAGCAGAGATCTGCTACAAGTGGATCTGGATCAGGGTCGGCGTGACCGTCCAGTCACTGGAAGGTCGCTGGTTCTACACGTCAGTGTCCACTAGCACGATACTGAACTGTAAACTGCTCTGTGTGTATGTTATAAAGGTACTGCAGTGTCTGCCAATCTAAGTGAAGCCTGCTTATTGTTGTTAATATCTTGGAATAATTTCTATTGACTTTTTGTCTCCTTTAGCAACAAGGAGACAATCTCCTATCTATCATAGATCTACATCTATATGATGATGATTATTATTATTAGATGTCTGTTTACCTATTTATATTATTGTTATGATATTACATTTTATTATGATAAATAACAACTTTAACACAACCACTACAGATAATAATAATTTAAAAAATTAAGGAAATATATTCATTTATTTGAATAGAATAGAATTTGTCTTTATTCGTCCCACAATGGGTATGTTAAATATTTATTAAATTATTTCTTAATAAATTACATCAATTAATCATTCAACAAAATGAAAAATACATATTTATCAATACATTTCAGCAATTGCTTCAAATAACTGTTAAAATCAAAGATACAATGCCGCAAAAACCAACAAGTCATACATAGGAGAAAACATCTGTTCTCTGTGATATAAAAAGCATCTTCCATGTCACACTCACACACCAACTGTGACCGTGACCTCCTCGCACTCACAGGTGGAACATCAACGTCTTCTTTTCTACTTCAGCAGACACACACTTAAAGCACAGTCATAATGTGCACTTTACACTTTACACTCATGAAGACGCTCTGATATAAACCCTTAACCGTGACTGTGAGTGTCACCTACAGCAAAAGCCAGCGTCAACAAGCTGATGTTGACCTTTGGACCATCTTCCTCATCGAGCAGAGCCACTTCACCATCGCAGGGCTCTGAGGTTTACTGATGGTAATCGCGAGGAAGTGTTTGCGTTGCGGGGAGTGACAGGGAGTCTGCTCGATTTTCCCATCCAGCTCACAAACAATGGTAAACAAACATTCCCTCTTTCTCTTTATTTCTGGCTCTTACTTGCACCGCTTCCTCTCCCCCCTGACGTTCCTCTGCGTTCTCGCCTCGATCCTCTCTCTCTCTCCCCCCCTTCGTCTCAGTTCTTTAATCAGACCATGAAATGACTGCAGAGGCTGCCGTGGCAGAGCAATCTCTTCCTCACTGTTTATCTGAAGTGCTAATGTGGAGGGAGGGTGTAGAAGGAGAGAGAGAGAGAGAGAGATGGAAGTGGGAAAAGAGGAGGGAATCAAAGCGAGGGCCGAGAGAGAGGGGAGATCAGTGGACGGAGGTAAAAGGAAATGAAAGTTATTAAGGTTGGGACGGGGTCCAGCTTGGTCGTCATGGATACGGAAAAGGAGACAAGAAATGTAAACATATATGCAGAAGAGGACAAAAATAGAGTCGGGTAAAAAAAATAAAGACGACAAGATGACGTGAACTGAATTTCTAACCTGCGAGCCCCACAAACAATACCTGGGTAACCTGGGAGGATGTGTGCTCACTGATAGGACAGAGATCAGACAACACCGAGCTGGAGATGGAGAAAAAACAGCCAGACGAAGCAGAGACAAGCTCTGACAGGAAGAACTGATTAAAAAAAACACACACGGGGAGCGCCAACCAGTCCAACCCTGACCTGCTGGAAGAGAAATTAACATCTCTCCATGTGCGGACAAATGAGGTGTGAATTATTGATTATTTTCCTGCAGTGGCAGTCGGTCTGGGCCGCAATGTCGTTTTCATACATTTTCCAGGATCGGGCTTCCTGCTGGTTAATAACTGGTGCATGGCGACATCGTTTTTTAAAAAAAAAGAAAAGAAAAGTCGATGCAGGCCTGGCATATAAGCTTATAATGTGAGGAGGAAGATCTGCGATAACTCACTCAGTTATGCGCAGATAAAAACTTTAAAAAGACATTAGAGTCGTCTGAAATGACTGGTTATGCAGTTTAAATTCTCGATGCGGAGTCGCAGGGAAAAGATAGAAAGGAGAGATAAATGCTGTTTTACTGTGGGAGTGTGGGGTTTACTACAGCGTACGCAGATAAGAAGTTTGTGACTTTAACTGCGACTTCGGTAAACTCCTCTGCTTCCCCTGCGACACACGACTCCCTGAGCTCGCACGATTTATTTCTTTAATTTTTTTTTTTGGTGTGCGCGCCTGTCTTCGCCGTTGACAGGCGAGCGACTCGAGGCTGAACAAGACTTCAGAGCTGTGACTGGAGACGGAGCGAGAGAGTCCCCAGGAGTCTCTTTCTTTTTTTTTCCGATCTGAAAAAAAAACAAAAAACGATCCGGACCGTGATTAAAAACCACGATACACATTTGAAGCCTGGAGTTTTGCTATAAGAGACCGGAGACTGGAGATGAAACTGCATTCTCCCTCTGTGGAAATCACTGCGCTCTGAACTGGATTAATAAAGTCTAATCGCCCTGAGATTGGAAGTGAAATGTGAACTAGAGTAACCTGGAAACTCGGAGCTCACATGCAGCGTGGCGAAGGCGAGAAATACACCCCGGACGAGTTGACGAACCGTCCACGCTCCCACTCACACCCCGGGGGCAGTTTACAGCCTATCGGCTCAAACATGAAGGTTTTGTGGACTGTGGGAGGAAATCTCTGAGAAAATCCAATCAGCACAGGGAGAACATGCAGACTCCACAAAGGCCCTTGGTCCGACCGGCATTCAGGCTCCTCAGACTCAAACTTGTTTGCTGTGAGGTGTCAATGTCAGCCATCCAACCAGTTTTGTCCTCAACATGATTTCAACTTTACAATGAGGGAAAAGCTCAGATTATTATTATACAATTGAAGAGCTCTATTGAGCATCTATTGAGCTCTATTGAGTCTTTTACAGCCACGTGGCTGTAAACATACAATATATTACAATATGTGGCATATTTGAAGGCCGATTACATCACAGTCTGTCCTAATTCGAAGACTCCCCCGGATGCATCCTCCAAATGTGTGTCTTTAATTTGACACGTCATCCGGTTATCCCAAGATCCTTTACAGCCAACACAAGACAAAAAAAATGTGTGGAGAGTGTGGGAGGAACCACTTTATTTTTATATGGGTATGTTGAAATTTCAAGAAACCAAAAAACAACCCAAACCTTAAAAATACATAAATATAGTGATATTACTGTGTTTTATAATATAATGTGTTACAGTATGGTCTGAGAATTATACAATAACAACAACTATCACCCTTTTGTGAGTGTAAAGGCTCGACCGTCCCATTTACCAAGGGGTCGATGCGGCTTTTGGAGCATCCTCTCTAGACGAGGAAGTCTGCAGACCCTGAATGGAGACGCAGCTTCTGGGAAAACCCCCCGAGCACGGTCCGCGCATCGCCAGACAGCAGGCTGAGGGATGCTGCACGCTGGCTCCCATTTCACTCTCTGCCAGCTCCGCAGCTGACCTCCACCCCACGCTGTGCTGGAACGCACAGCGTGGACAGTGTGGGCAAACACTGAGCAGCTGCAGCTGCTAGCACGCTACTTGAAGCAAGCGGACCCTACACATACTGCTAGCCACCAGCTGGAGTGTTTAGCTGCTAAAAGGTCTGATACCTCCCTCAGGACGTACGGAGCCGAAAAGGGATTGAGACGAGGGAGCATTTGATGTTTAACACTAAGCCAGTGTGTGTCCATGTTGTGACTGCCATCAGTAAGGTCATACAGACTGGTTTTTTATTCTTTATCCACTTTCTGTCGTTTTCTCTCCGGCTCCAAATTTGTGAAACATTCAATGTCAATTTCACACATTTTTCATCTTCTCGCCCTTCTTCTACCACAGCCTTCTTCGCTCTGGAGCTGCAAATCTAGGCCAAAACACCCCGCCCTACCAACACACACACACATGCTTACACACATACAGACACACATGCACACACACACACACTCACACAAAACACACATGATGTATGTATCCTTCCAGATGCTTGGTGTACCCATTTAATCTGCCTTCCCCCTGTGCCAAATTCCACTTCAGCACCTGCCTTGGCCATGCTGAGTCTTCCCCCTCTACTTACTAATATTTGTGTGAGTGTGTGTGTGTGTGTAGCTGTGTGTATGTGTGTGAGTGTGTGTGTAACTGTGTGTGTGTGTGAGAGTGTGTGTGTGTGAGAATCGAGCAGCAAGAGAGCCTAAGCTCATAAATCCTTTGCTATAGCATCTCTTGCAATAATGAGGCCTTTCCTCCCTCTCCTCTCTAAGACTCTCACTGTTTCCTCTCTATGACATGCACACACATACACACACACACACACACACACACACACACACACACACCCCTGCAGAGCTGCCCTGAACAGCAGTGGGATTCCTCCCTCACCTTGCTATGGCAACACAACTGAACGCCTCAGCACTCACATAACTGTGTGGCCCTGGATCATAAATACAATCTTGAAAATATGCAACATATCTTTAGCCAGGGGGAGTGTGCGTGTATGTGTGTGTGTGTGTGTGTGTGTGTGTGTGTGATGGAGAAAGACAGAGGGAGAAAGAGAGGGTTTTCTAATGAGAAAAGAAGATAAAGAGACATTTACAAAAGACCTCCAGCCGACTGAGGAGACGTTAATAAAGTGGCTGCTATCAGCCAGAAGGTTAAATAGCTGTTATTAGTCTCACATTATCTCCCTTAACCACAGGAGGAGAAATCTTTTCCAACAGGAAAAAAAAAATACAAATGTAAAAGGGTAAAGACCCGAGACAGACTGATGGAGCAGGGAGAAGAATCTGCAGATTAAAAACTCAGTGTGTCTCCCCACATCTCGCCCTCCGGGGAGGGGGGGGGGGGGGGCAAAACACGCCATGAAACATGACAACAACAAGCACGTAAACCAAAAGAGATCCGTCGCCCCGATCCTGGCACGCAGCGCCCGCCGCAGTCTCTGCAAGCTGACCATCGATGCCGCTCGGCGGGATAAACTTGAGCTTACAACGAACGGATCAATTATGTATAAAGCTCGGCCAAGTTGCTCTCACTCTGACAGCAGAGCCGCCGTCTCTCTGAGCGGCACTTAAACATGGTGAAATCCACCCTCGGCGTCTGGTATGGGAGCTGCGTGCGTGGATGAGACGTGAACCGAGGTGAACCAAGGTGACATAATCTCCATCATCAAATGAGTCTCCATCAAGTCTGTAGTGAGCGATTGGGACAAAATCTTTGATGTGGGAACAATAAGACTGCACATTTGTGCCGAAACATTGTTGTCTTGACAGCCTGGTGTACCGCATAACGTGTTTTTTTTTCTTTTTTTCAATGTTTGTGGCAAAAAGCTAAACGCTGAAGGCAACAGAAGCAAACACGCGATGAATCATTCATCCACAAGTCATTTTCCTCACTGCAAACATAGGCAAACAAGCGCTTTTCAGTTGTAGAGAACGGTTGATATCTTGTTCTCTGTCCCAGTCAAAAAAACAACAAACAAACAAAGTGCATTTCATCTCAATCAGACAAACTCAAAACTACAATGCACACCTACCTGTGTCTCTTTGGAGGGGACGATAAAGTTGCTTCCCGGACTATATAATGGTAAGACTCCGCCTAGTAAGCCATTTATAAGCTATGATTCACGAGGGAAGTGTGCTCGTGAGTCAGCATCGCCTCTACGAGAGAGGTGTCTTGCGTTTCTCGTCAAAAAAAAGAGACTGGGCTGCGGTGACTGTATTGCATTTCCTCCCGTGTGAATATTTTAAGAGCGCCTCTCCGCCGGCCTGTTGAAATGCTACCCTGTGAGGGTGGCAGCGAAAAGACTCGCAACTTCCTTAAACCTGCGCTGCTACGTCGAAACTAAAACATCTGAGGCTCGGATGTATTGACGCAACAGTCGGCGCAACAGTTGTTGCTCAACTAGGAGCTTCAGATGACGCTTTAAGCACCTGTGTTGATGATGTGAAAAGTCTTACATTTACTGAGAGGAACCACCAGGCTCCATGAGATTAGTCACGGCTACAGCAAGATTTGTACTCATACCCCTTCAGTTCATTTTCTGAAATGATTAGGAGAACGTTTACCACTTTTATCATTTGGTTATTAGATTGGGAAACACAATTAGCACTTAGCACTTCCAAGCTAGTTTCCAGATGGTTCACGTCACTACGTCATTACGTCACTGTTACGTTACTTTACATCAGTCTGTCTCTATTGATCCCAATTTCTGGTCTGTTGTCTTTCTTTAGCTACTTTAGCTGCTGTTTCATTTATCATCATTACTCTCTCGTCTCGTAGACTGAGTGTTTTACTTGGTTTCAGCCTCTAGTGTGGCTTGGCAAAGAACCGGTGCTAACTGGACCCAGTTTTTTTAGAGAGGGTCTGAACCAGTTCTTTGGCAGTGGAAACAGAAAGAACTTTCCACACTAAGCACTCAGCATTGGATAAGCAGCCTGCACTCTAATGTGTGACTGTCCCTGTTTATGCTGCACATCTGTAGCTGAACACTGCCACCAGGTGGACAGGGGGGCGAATTACAAGCTCTGTAGACCTGACCACAGAGCTCCCATAGTGTGTAGCGACTCTCATCCTGACTTTGACACCTTTTACGAAACTGCCCAGGGAACAAACTGTAACCGGTCCTATTTCAAAAGCCGAACAACGAGTCGGTCTCTTCATTCTGCCCATGATAAAACTACGATTTACAGCATCAGCGTCATCAGCTGTTTCTTTATAGGACTAAGGAAATGGGAGTGCTGTAAAAGCGTGATGAATCATGCATATCTTCATAACTGTGGCATAAGCCATCAATACTGTGATGGGACTCCCCTCCGATAAGTGCTCGCATAAGCACAACTCCCAGACTGTAAAACCAGCGTTTTAATGCGCAGGGGCTGCCAACTTCTTTCTGTAGTTTCTGGCTGTAGAACAATCTATCCGCTGCGCTATTAATGTGCTGCGGTGCTGATATTAATCTAGACATATCCAGCACAGGCGACGGCATGTAAAATGAATCCGGAGAGCTGTTAATTTAAGATGAGGGGAGATAACTTGATAACGTTTCAGAGGGCGATTCCTAGAGGAGAAAGACGCACAGTAGACGTACCTGGTAGAAATGCTCAGCCGTCTCGTACGGGTCCATGATGACCTGTGACCTGCTTCCCTTTTTGAGGATCCTGACGTAGCCTGCACAGAAAACAAAACAACATGCATCTGTTTCCTCTCCGGGACGTGCACATGTGTGTTGGGCTCTGCTTTTGAAATGATAACAAACTATAGTTTTTGTACTGCAAGAATGATTTTTCTAGTGAAAATTGAAAACGGCGAAAAACATCAAGTCCAATTAAAATGTCTTACTGTCCACATTATAGTGCAAGGCTTAACGTTTCTATCTCCTGGAGAAAACGGCCTGCATTATGCTGGCTGGCCTAACATAACTCTTGAGACTCTCGAGAATTGAATGACACTTTGATAACAACATTTTTTTCCTTTTTTTTCTCTCAAAGATTAACTTGAGCTTTGATTTTCACAGCAAAACGTTCGCCTCTAAACCTTTTCAAAAGCCCGGCATCTAAACGGGGAAAAGTCTCTGACAGGATCTGAATCCACTTCACAAGCAGTGGGTCAATATCAGAAAAAATAAGAATAAAACGCAACTTGAGAGCAGATAAATGCTGCAATTTCTGAAACCACTTTCAAAAAAACAGATTAGCAAAACAGCCGGGAAATTGTACCAAAGAGGGGGGAGGGGCTCACGGAGTTGACACGAGGTAAAACGACGCCGGACTTTCTGCAGCAAAGTGCACGATAACGTGATGGTTTCGTAAGAAAACTTTCCCTGGACCCTGCAGCAGCTGACGTCCTGACCACTTGAGGGCAGAGGAAACGAGCTAGAGAGCAAACAGCTGATTCAGCTGAAATCTCTTCAGCTGCTAAACACGTCACTAAGCGTGTGTCTGCCTGCAGCTTCATAAAGTTAAAACCAGGTGGTTCAGGGCTAGTTTAAAGAGTCTAAAGCAGCTCTCATCAGTTAAAACAGATGAGAGCTGCAGCTACATCATAATCACGCTAAACAGACATCTGGTATGCGGCTAACTCAACAGTTCTCAACAGTGGTGTCAAAAGTATCCACATGTATTCTATTCAAGTAGAAGAACAGATACTAGGGTTTAGAAATATTTCTGTGGAAGTTGAAGTATCGACTGAAGCTTTTTACTCAAGTAAAAGTAAAAAGTGGACTGGTTTCTAAACTACTTAAAGTATGAAAATAAAGGACAAAAATGCCATTAGGGACCAAAACATAGCCTATAGTGCACTATAAACTTATATATATAAATAATATATAAAACCACATGTGTGTACTGCTGTCCATTAACGTGTTTCATGGAGCAGAAGACATGATGACTAGTTGCCTATAAGTATTGTAATGATGTAAAATGTCATACCTAAGAAGCATGTTATCAATAGCCTATATTGATAAATTGATAAAAACTTCTACCTCCACTCCTTACATTTATAGGTGTAAGGACTGGAAAGTACAGATAATTGTGTTAAAATGGACTTAAAAAGGAGTTGGAGTCAAGAGTAGGTTGAAAGGTAATTACTCCAGTAAAGTATAGAAAACAAAAACTTCTACTTAAGTAAGGTAACAAAGTGTTTGTACTCTTGCTACGTGACGCCTCAGGCACTAAACCACACAGAGCCAGAGACAGAGATTTACTCCATGGCGGTAGCAGCAGCAGCGGGCTCTGCTCCTTCCTGTGACCTGGTTGGCCTGGGTCCACTGTCGTGGATAAACTGACCTGGTTTCACAGAGCCTCTCGGCTCAGCTCGGAGTGTAAACAAAGCAGAACTCCAGGGGAACGCAGGCGAATGTGTTGACACCAGAGTTAAAGGTTAGCAGGATCGTGTCGGAGACGGAGTCTCACTGGCAGCTAAGACGGCCGTAGACGCCGCGTTGATACGTCTGTAAACAAGTTTACTGTCGGTCGGTTTATTCTAGGAGGGAATGTGGGAGAGGAAAAACATCATAATCATAATAAAAAAAAGTCGTTTAGAGCAGTAAAATACAGGGGGGATTAGAGGTTTAAATGTAATCGCTGGCCCTGGTTTGTTTAACAAGATAAATATCGTTCACAAAAGGTTTTAAACCTTGGATAAAAGCACTCCCGCAGGAAAGTCATATCTGAGCAACAACAAACTGATGAAAATGTTCTGCCTCGGTAATGGAGCAGCTTTGAGTTAATAGAAATGCACCCGATGCTAATTTATTCCCACGAATGAGTAAAAAGCGAGGACGCGGTGAGTTTACAGGGTTACAGAGTCTGAACTGACAGAGGCGGAGATGTGATTCCTCCGATTCCTCTTTCAGCAGTGTTGGTCCCTGGTATAACCCCGGGGGTTAACACAGAGATGTGCAAACACGTCCGGAGGAGAAACCACCGGAGAGAGGGAAAGTGAGTCACACAAACACAAAGACACGCAGGAAATGAAAGTCACCTGTCACGCCGAGGACGCCACGGCAGAAGTCTCTGAAGTCGATCCTCCCACGAGAGTCGCAGTCCAGACACTCCGCCAACTCCTTCACCTGCCCAAAGAAAATAATCCAGGAATAAATGATCCAGGTGCTGGTGAGAAGTACATAACATGTGATAAAATGAGTCATTTTTCTGCTGCCTTCACCCTGACATGCTCCCGAAACCAAATACAACACAGTTTGTTTATTTGTAGAGTCACTTTGCAAACTTTAGTATGGTATTGTCATGGCCTGTGTGTGTGTGTGTGTGCGTGTGTGTGTGTGTGTGTGTGTGTGTGTGTAAGGTGTAAGCTGTTGATTACTTTCTTGGTTATTTAATTAATTTGGGAATCTGAGATAGTTTTTTTAGCTTAAACTGACAAAACAATTATGCATATAGTTCTTAATGAACTTATTTATCATTAAGACTATTATTGCAACCCGTTCTCATCCCAACGCGTCAAATACCGACTATTTGTCACGCCCCTAAGCGTTGCATATGGACGCCGAGGGTACCCTTCCGCGTCTGTTTATTGACGCTCCGGGTTTTCCATTCACTCTCATGCAAACCCCAGCTCGGCAGGACGGGACGCTGAGAGCAGAGGCTCCAGCCAAAGCCCCTAAACGTCAAATAGAAACGCGGAGGGTAGAAATCCGCGTCCGGATTTGACGCTGCGAGTTCTGCATTGACTCTCATGCAGACCCCGGCTCGGCAGGACGGGACGCTGAGAGCAGAGGCTCCAGCCAAAGCCCCTAAACGTCAAATAGAACCGCGGAGGGTAGAAATCCGCGTCCGGATTTGACGCTGCGAGTTCTGCATTGACTCTCATGCAGACCCCGGCTCGGCAGGACGGGACGCTGAGAGCAGAGGCTCCAGCCAAAGCCCCTAAACGTCAAATAGAACCGTGGAGGGTAGAAATCCGCGTCCGGATTTGACGCTGCGAGTTCTGCATTGACTCTCATGCAGACCCCGGCTCGGCAGGACGGGACGCTGAGAGCAGAGGCTCCAGCCGTCCATTCACTCCCATAATAACCCGGTCACGCGAAGCATGACGCAGCTTACTACTGTCTCATTGAAGAACCGAGTATCCTCTGCCCGGAAGTGTTTTTCTCACTATTTTCTCACTATTTGTACACTTTGTCCCGAGAATATATCCACTGACACGTTAAACAAGGCCAAAATGTGAGATACCTGGCTAAATAACTACGTAAATAATGTGAATTTATACTAAAACAACAATGATAACAGTGGATAAACTGGATTTCAACAGACTGTTTACATTTACTTTGGACCCGCCCCCCTCACGTGTGCGGCGTGTTACCATGGAAACGAAAGGGTTGTTTCGCTTCGCATTTGTGCCGACATAATTCGCTTCCTTATAGTCTCCTTTTATTCCTTCAGTGAGTGGATATGATCTTTTGTTTGTTAGTTCTTACAAATAAACAAAAAAGCACAGGAAGTGGTTTTCAAACGTTGCTGAAGCAATTTTGACTTTGAATGCACCCTCTTCAGTCTGCGACACAAAGTGAGTGTTTACTATTTGCAGACTGAGGCAGGAATCGAAACTAAACTAATGAAGCGTCCGAGGTGTAGGGTTTCTTGAACTGCTCTTATGACTGCCAAAAACTCAGGAACCGAGACTATTGGAGAGGTAACCCCACAACTGTTTCTTATGGTTTACTACGTTTTCACTCTGAGACAACTCCAACTCCCAGCAGCCACCACGCCGCACTTTTTCATGACGTCATAGCCGCGCCGTACATGACAAGCTGGCTATGCAGTGTCTACTAGTTCTACACTAGTTCTAATAAATGTAAATGTTTATGATTCATAATGTACTGTGTCACATTAAATAAATATATATGTTGTAGTTATATATATTTCTTAGAAAGAGGTTTTCTGAACCCCCTGAAGCCTTAACCAAAAATGAACTACATTGCAATACACACTCATGTGCTCCGCCATTTTGTTTGTAGTCCTAATGTGTCTGAGTCAAAAGGGAGGTGGGGAGAGAAAAATACCTTCCCCTTGGAATTTCCTCCTGGTTTTTGTTTATGTTACTTGTCAGAAGGTCTTGTATTAGGATCTGCTGCCTCCAAGTTAATAGCACCTTCCTAGAGCAACTTTGCGTCCCCAAGGGCCCCCAAGGGCCTGCAAGGGTCTATGGAGGCAGGGCTCGGAGGGTCTGTTCCAGGTCCGCTATGGGGTCTGCAGACTGAGTTTCAGGCCATTTGGTGTATTTTTGAGACCGTGGCAAGTCCTCAAAGGTGGGAAATGGCGAATGTTCAAAGCCCCGCCCTTTGAAAAGTATGGCTCCAATCACGACCAAACCAACACATATCATCTTGTCCAGGGGCCCCCTACAACATACTAAAATGTCAGATTCACAGCACCTTTAGAAAGAGATCTCCTCCAGATTGGCCTTCAGAATCTGATGGTCTAGTTTGCTATAGCTTTTAGACCCTCTCATTGTTCAATCAGGGACTCCACCTCAACACTTTGAGCTAAATGGCTGAAATTTTACTATGTTCAATAGTAGCTCAAGAGCATGCATCGTGCTGAGTTTCAGGCTCCTACTACCTCAGAAAGTGTCTGAGAGGGCCATACACAATTGAAGGACATGCCAAGGGTGACATGACAGCACCCCTCCAGCAGATGGCGCTCCATGTGACTGCCCATAACACTTATGGCAAGAACCAGCCCTCCATAGATTTTTTGAGCAATGAGGATGACATTTTAGAATGTTTATGGGGAGGTCAGAAGCAACACCGTTCAAGCAGGCCCCAAAATCTATAATAAGCTTCCAAGGTTCCTGACCACAATTTCTTCTTCTCATCAATCTTTCAATCTTCTCATCAGAGCTCAGAGATTCTCATATACCAAGTCAATATTCAAAGAAATATGTATAAACATGACATATTTCTGTCTCTCTCTGTCTGTCTCTCTCTGTGAGACGGAGAGCGACCAAATAATAATAATAATAATAATCATAATCAATAATTTAATCCAGTCACTGCTGACAATGTGGATTGCACACAATTCTCTATTTGCATATTTCACTTTCAGTAGCTGCAATTAATTCTGTGACTTTTGTAGGTCTCATGGCATAGACTTTAGATGATAAAAAATCAAATAAAAATAATGTTTAGAAATTCCATTACAGTTTGAAAATTAAATGCATTTTAATTGACGTTTACTTTACAATAATTTAAAGTCTGTATACATTTTTTTGGGGAAACCCTGACGAGACTACCTGAAGCAACGCCGTCCTTTCGTTTCCATGGTAACACGCCGCACACGTGAGGGGGGCGGGTCCAAAGTAAATGTAAACAGTCTGTTGAAATCCAATTTATCCACTGTTATCATTGTTGTTTTAGTATAAATTCACATTATTTACGTAGTTATTTAGCCAGGTATCTCACATTTTGGCCTTGTTTAACGTGTCAGTGGATATATTCTCGGGACAAAGTGTACAAATAGTTAGAAAATAGTGAGAAAAACACTTCCGGGCAGAGGATACTCGGTTCTTCAATGAGACAGTAGTAAGCGGCGTGACCGGGTTATTATGGGAGTGAATGGACGGCTGGAGCCTCTGCTCTCAGCGTCCCGTCCTGCCGAGCCGGGGTCTGCATGAGAGTCAATGCAGAACTCGCAGCGTCAAATCCGGACGCGGATTTCTACCCTCCGCGGTTCTATTTGACGTTTAGGGGCTTTGGCTGGAGCCTCTGCTCTCAGCGTCCCGTCCTGCCGAGCCGGGGTCTGCATGAGAGTCAATGCAGAACTCGCAGCGTCAAATCCGGACGCGGATTTCTACCCTCCGCGGTTCTATTTGACGTTTAGGGGCTTTGGCTGGAGCCTCTGCTCTCAGCGTCCCGTCCTGCCGAGCCGGGGTCTGCATGAGAGTCAATGCAGAACTCGCAGCGTCAAATCCGGACGCGGATTTCTACCCTCCGCGGTTCTATTTGACGTTTAGGGGCTTTGGCTGGAGCCTCTGCTCTCAGCGTCCCGTCCTGCCGAGCCGGGGTCTGCATGAGAGTCAATGCAGAACTCGCAGCGTCAAATCCGGACGCGGATTTCTACCCTCCGCGGTTCTATTTGACGTTTAGGGGCTTTGGCTGGAGCCTCTGCTCTCAGCGTCCCGTCCTGCCGAGCCGGGGTCTGCATGAGAGTCAATGCAGAACTCGCAGCGTCAAATCCGGACGCGGATTTCTACTCTCCGCGTTTCTATTTGACGTTTAGGGGCTTTGGCTGGAGCCTCTGCTCTCAGCGTCCCGTCCTGCCGAGCCGGGGTCTGCATGAGAGTCAATGCAGAACTCGCAGCGTCAAATCCGGACACGGATTTCTACCCTCCGCGTTTCTATTTGACGTTTAGGGGCTTTGGCTGGAGCCTCTGCTCTCAGCGTCCCGTCCTGCCGAGCCGGGGTCTGCATGAGAGTCAATGCAGAACTCGCAGCGTCAAATCCGGACGCGGATTTCTACCCTCCGCGTTTCTATTTGACGTTTAGGGGCTTTGGCTGGAGCCTCTGCTCTCAGCGTCCCGTCCTGCCGAGCTGGGGTTTGCATGAGAGTGAATGGAAAACCCGGAGCGTCAATAAACAGACGCGGAAGGGTACCCTTGGCGTCCATATGCAACGCTTAGGGGCGTGACAAATAGTCGGTATTTGACGCGTTGGGATGAGAACGGGTTGATTATTGTGGTTATGATTATGATTGTGATGATTATGATGATTTTTTTTAACTATTATTGTCATTATATCTGGCCATGCCACACTGCACAGTTCAATAGACAAAAACACATTTGCGATGGCATGTAACAGGCAAAGCTGTGTGAAACGCTGAAGCAATAACTAATCTTAGCAATAACTATCTAAACGCCATTTTAAAAGCAGAGAAAATGAGACATTGTTTACAGCCTCATTGGTATCTACAGTGTATATAACATGAATGCTAAATGTTCATTTGAGCTGACAACATTTCTTTGGGGGTTGAAGGTGAAGCTTGTTTAGATAATAAGCGATGATAGAACAGCCCTCTATACAATCTAAAGGGCAATAAACCATCTTGATTTTCATAATCAAGATGGTTCATCGCCCTTAGATTTCATAGCCAGAAAATCAATGGTAATGTGATTGTAAGATGAGGCAGTAACATACTGAATGCGGTGGTGACGTACCGGCCTTGTCGCGGTAAATGACACGAGAGGTCTCAAAAATCACATTTCTGGGAACTGAAAACAAGAAAACTATAATTTAGATGAATATGTTGCCAGAGGCCGCTGACAAACCCGTGAACTAATGGCCCTGACGTCAGTCACTATGAATAAAAAATGTGAATAATATAGAGCCTGAACACAGGCCGTAGAAAGAGAGAGAGAGAGAGAGAGAGAGAGAGAGAGAGAGAGAGACTGAACAGACCTAGCAGGGCTCATATGCAGCATGTCACAGTTGTACTGTGTAATGAAGATCCTCCCACGTTCTCAATGGAGCAGGAGGCCTTCAAGCACTCCGCACAAAAGTCTGAATAATGCATCATTGTTTTTTTTTGCAAGCGCCACTAAATATAGCTGAGGTTCTTTGACTGAAATGGAAACAACTTTGGGGGTTTTCCTCGGGTCTAAATAAAAGAAAGTGATGCTTCACACTGAAGAGTAGAACAACACATTATAGAAGTTTTCCATTTGCAACCAGGCAACTGGGTCACCTACAGTGTAATAGAGCACTCTGAAAGGTGTTGTTGTTGTTAATTAGGGAACACTCAAGGACTTCAGTCTATCTGGATCAAACCCAATTCCAGCGAATTTGCAACGATTTCTCGAAGATCGTCTCTGGCTCGTTTTCAGTCGCTGGAGGACGAGCTGAAGGTGAAAGAAGGAGGACAGAGGAAAAAAAAACGTCTCCTGTGAGCGTGCGCGCACACGCATGTGGCTGCACAACGGGGGGAGGGTGCGAGTCGCCGCGTACAATAATAGGTCAGGTTGTGACAAAGGGGCCGGTGGGATTAGCTCATATAGGGCAATGACACGAGGGAGGGCAACGTGCGCAGTGGAACCAGGAAAACGCCGAATGTAGGACATCGAACAGAGTCGTCCACGTTTATTCACCTGTACATGTTTGTAGCATATCCCCGAAATACATGCTCGCAATACGTATCATTCAGCACATCAGCAATCGCTTGATTTACTGTATAAGTAGCTTGGTGTAGGGTTTAGTGACACCTTGTGGTGAGGTTTCAGATTGCAGCCAAATCAAAACCTGTTGCACCCCGGACAGATTAGTCAGTTTATTAGTCAGACAATTTATGGTTTCCGTTACATGATCTAAACGTGCATATATATATATATTGGACTGTGGGTGGAAAGCGGACAGAGAGGAAGAGAAAACCCACGCAGACAGGGGTGAGAACATGCAAACTGTCCAACAAGCCACCCTTATCAGCACCATGTTGAACTGAAACATGTTAATAGTGATACAGCCAAGTTACCAGGGTTACTTCTGGGAAAAACTGTGAAAAAATACTAAATTCTACTACTGCTACTACTACAATAAGCGCTGCTACTCTTACTATTCTTACTTAGTTATGAAACTAAGAGGTCAGTTTTCTTTTATCTATTTAAAAAGGGACACAGTACATGTTCATCTACATGAGCTCAAAGCTCAAATGTGCCAGATTTAGCCATACAGGCTCATTCTCTTCTGCTCTCCCTAATATAGCAATAATGATAATACATAAGTATTAATAGCTGTTATTACTACTTATGTTATTACTACTTTTAGTATTTACTATTAGGTAGTGAAAAGTGAAAACTTATTCCTTATTAATAACCACTTATTAACTAATTCATATCTCTAAGTTATTACTATTACTGCCACTATTAGTAGTAACAGTGGTGGGCAAGACAATGCAATTCATTCATTTTTCACCTCTTCCCACTCATTTCTGGTGGGGGAGTTTTTCTTTGCAAATTGCATTGCAAAAAAAATATTCTGATTGTGGAGAGAAAAGAAGTAGCAAATCATGTACTATCAGTCTGCATATTTTACTATATGCATCACATGTATTTCTGGTCAAAAAAGGTACAAAAGAGGAAACATGAGAAATCACAAAAGTGATAAGACCTTTGCATTGTATCATTGATGAATATGTACGCTCACTACTGTTTTAAACCACTAAACTTCAGTGCTAGTACAGCATGTGCTAGAGCCTGTGTGTGTTTTTTTTAATGTTTTTTGGAGATATAAACTGCATCCAAGTTCATCCTGTGGACTGATTTCCCAGGTCAGTCCAGAGTTTCCCCCGGGGATCTAATCAGCGGGCTCGCCTCCACAACGTTCCCGCTCAGCAGCGGCATCGGCGCAGCACTGGGGAGCCAATCAGCCACACGGTTACCAGCGGTTACCCCGACACGCAGCGGAGCACGTCCACTGTGACGGATAACAGCCGGCACGCCACCGTACAGTACATACAGCCGACTCATCTCACCTCTCACACAAGACCCTACAGCTACAGCTGAAACAGAGGGGAGACAGACTCCAGGAGATTCTATTTCTTCACTCTCCTCTTCGTTTTGCGTGGTCACCTCCATACGGCACCACTTCCTGGTTGAGGTTAATGGTGGAGGGGGAGGGAAGATACTTATGACTTGACTCGTAAGAGATGTTACATTCACCTCAGATGAATAAACAACACAGACACAGGTCGCGTTTCCTTCTAAGCTTTACGGTCTCCCAGCGACTTGTGTTTGTGGGAAGTGTCCGGCGTGATCAAAGCGGGGCTTCAAAAGCTCAGAGAGACGGCGAGGTTGTATCCAAATGACACGCTCGAGGGAAGCGATTTGTCTGTAGCAATAAACAAACCCTCAATTCTTACAAGCCCAAACTACAGTACTCCAGCACACTTGGATGGAGTGGCCCAGAGGCCTATTGGTGGCCCACCCCTGAAAACATCACGAGTTTAAACACACATCAGAGGGTAAAATCGGAGCAGCCGTGACGCTCCTCGACCCATTAAACCCGTAATGGATGAGGGAAAAGTCACACGTGATTAAATCACGATGCTCCGTTCGCGCTTGTGCATTGAGCCTGTCACAGTCTTAATGGAACAAAATGGTTCCTCCTTGGCCCTTGATCAACCATCAATCATAATTTTGTCTTAATCCTCTCAACTGAGCACAACGCCTCTCAACACATGCTAATGACATGAAACATATGCTAATTAAAGGGTACATGCATGAGAGAGGCGGCAGGTCATTGAATGTGGTCTGCTCCGTAGTTAGAGCACTTTCCTGTTGTGGTGTAACATTGTCAGATTGTAAATGGACTCGTCCATGTTGATATTTTAAACTTCTTAAATACATTTATTTTCTAGTTTCTTTAGTCCCCTAGGACAGAAAACTGAGTGTTATTGGGGAGAAGATATAATTTAAAGACCTTATCTTGGCCTTTGTGAAGCAGCCATTAACAGGTAATTTATACAATGCCATTTAAAGAAAACAAACAACTATTCAAATAGTCAAACAAAATGCTTCGTTATAGGCTACATATCCATTTTAGATGACGTAAATAAGCTCAGAGAACTATTTTCTCTCCATTCATCATTTTCTCCATTTTGCCAAATCTGGCAAACTACTTCCTCTGAATGGAGGAGTAAGATCGCTCAGAAGTTGCACCTCAAACACCATCAAACCTGTCTCACTGAACTCTGCGTGCAAACACGCGTCATACCGCGGTTAGTAAGCAAAGATAACTCAAGTGTGCACTTGTGTTTCTCCGGTTAACGCTTTTTTCGTCACATTACAACATCTCAGTTTGACTCGAGTGGCTTTTCTGAAGTAACCCACAGGAAATGTTGGCGGCTTTGCGATAGAGATCGAGAGAGGCTCAGAGGAGACGAAAGTCTGGTCCGGCGTCCTGTCCCTCACCTGTTCTTCCGGACCGAACCTCTGACCCAGCTGCACCAGATGTTGGGGCAGGATGAAGCCGTCCGGGTCCGGGTCACACGCCTCAAACACATCCCGGAGTCTCCTCACGCACGACAGCAGCTCCGGCTGAGCGCTCAAGTCTTCATCCATCTTCCTCCCTGGGTTGTTTCTCCTCTTTTTTTTAGTGGCTGGGGTGGAGTGGTGGGTGAGGTGGTGGGTGTGAGGGTGTGAGGGTGGGAGGGTGTGGGGGGGTGAGTTTCACCCGGGAGTGAAGAGAAGTGACAGCCGCAGCAGCGACATGATTGTTACCTGCGCAGCTGGATGCTCCGGGGCTGTGACGTAGGCAGGGACCCAACTGTTTAATACGCACACACACATAGACACACAGACTCTGCTGCACAGTCGTTGCTAAAAGAGATGAAAAGTGAAGAGAAGTTACTCCAAACTTTTATTTTAACATTTTATTTCATCCTGAACCCAAGATATTATTAACAACAATAACAATAATAACAGACGGCCGGACAGACCGATAGATAGATAGATAGATGGATAGATAGATAGATAGATAGATAGATAGACAGATAGATAGATAGATAGATAGATAGATAGATAGATAGATAGATAGATAGATAGATAGATAGATAGATAGATAGATAGATAGATAGATAGATAGATAGATAGATAGATAGATAGATAGATAGATAGATAGATAGATAGATAGATAGATAGATAGATAGATAGATAGATAGCCCAAAATGTTGTTTGTTGGGTGCCTATTTAGATTTGACTTAAGTCTAGCTTCAGATTTGTAGTAACAGAGATTTTGAGTTGGAATATTGCATGTGAGACTATAAAGAGAGAGGACTTAACTCTTAGTTTCAATATTTGGGATTCCTTTATTCTGTCACATATTCTATTTGCATGCATTACTTCCTCATATAGGACACCATTCATCAAATGATTAAACTGTTAGAAATACTGTGGACATATTGCTTTTAGAAACAATAATTCACATTTAAGATAAAAGTGACAGTGCCTGACAACTAATTCCGATTCAGTTGTCAACCTCCAGTTCTCTTCAAAGTTGATCTGGATCAAGAAACCTCCCATTACATCACAACAGTGTGCTTTTTTTGGTCTAGGCTGAAGACAGTCTTTCAATTACAGAAATCGTTTGAGAGAAAGAAATCTGCCTCGTCCTCGTAAATTGCCTTCATCGTCTGTTCAGTTGTTCGGTGGTTCAGATCTGCATTTATATGCCGGAGCAGATTTTCATCAAAACGTCTTTGCCGCTGCTACTTCCGTAACTGCGAAACGTTTTGATTTATTTATAAGGTGCAAAACTTTCTAAAACTGAATGTGATTAGATTAAACATTGCACTTGTTCATTGTGGCATCTCTTTTAAAAATGTATCGTGCTTATGTTGTACGGGACTTTCACTGTCTACTGTAGCTGCTCAGCTAGAGAAACACAAATCAGCTCTGTGTACACACATGTAAAGAGGAGGCACTATCTTGTGTTGTGCTCTATATTGTGATGCTGGAATCCAATCTTGCACTGGTTTTGCACATTTGCAGCGTTGTATTTCCCAGTGTTACGACTGTCTCCCTGGAGGATGGCAGGGGTAGTGGTGGTAAATGCAGATACCGCCTCGCATTTGAAACAAGCACATAATTAGGCACCACTATGCTGTGTGCTATAATGTCTCAAAGCGGAGAGACATAGTTAGACCCTCCTGCAGATCAGCATCATTAAACCACAGATATTTCATACTTTTTCTGGAAAATGACTCAGAGGTGGTGGGTGACGTTCTTTTTAAAGCTCAGCTTTATCACGCACGTACCACTAGCACTCACTTGTTTATCATTGTTTTTTTTTTCCCCTGAGTGATTCACTAAATGAAGTTAGTGTTGGAAATGCCTCTGCGGTACATCACCTGATCACTCTGGGAGGAGATTTGACAAAGCAGAGCGCTCTGATGGGCCTGCAAAGCAGAGTGGATATATTCTCGATAATTGGCTTTACTGTCACTATAATATTAGTGAGGCCGATCTCTGTTTTGGAGAATTGAAGCTGAAATCAGACTTCCTATAATAATGTTTCAGACCTGTTTGATTTCAATCCTGTTCCTTCATAAGGGTTTTTTTTTTTCCGTTCTTTGAGATAGGTCTGAGATAAATTCAGTTTATAATATGCACTTTAATTCTGCTTTGGGCTCTATTCTCTCTCTTCTTCTAAACAGAGATTCATGTTTGAGGTTGTTGTTATAATTTCTAAACATCTTGATCCATCATGAAATGACCTAATTCTCAGTCATTTATCATCCACTCACCCATCCACAGATGTTTCGGCTACGTGCTTTCCTCCCCACGCTTTTAAGCTACCCGGAACAAAAAAGAATCAAGCTTTCGCACAGACTTCACTGAACTTCTTTCTGGGCCATTTCGACGGCATAAAAGGCGCAAGGAACGGGTCTGTGTCATAGTTTGGGTCGACGGGAGAGAGACAAAGTTGCAAAGTGAAAGCGCCTGAAAAAGTAACAGACAGACGTCATCGCACAAACCGTGAAGACTAAAATAAGATGTGAATCAGAAAGAGCCAACAACAACCCAACAAGCAACTCCTGGCCATGGTGACCATCGATACCTGACCTCATCTCTCGCAACGTCTCGTTAGACTCTCATGACCGGCTGACTTTGTTCTCACTGATGCCGAATCTGTGCAGAATATGTGTTATCTGACATTGTTGAACACCGGATCACATGTTGATCAGTTTGTCACTTAAAGTCCTTCTTACAGTGCATGTGGGTTGCTGAAACACAGGCTTTCTGCTGTTTCTTTTCTTTTCTTTTTTTTTTTCTTCATCAACCTCTGCAATTCAACGGATGGACTCCAAAAAAGGAAGTGTGTTTATGTGTTCTGCTTCCTCCATCGTTCTGTCTTCAAGAGGATGTCATATGAAAAAAGAAAACAGAGAGAGAGAGAGAGAGAGAGAGAGGGAGAGAGAGAGAGAGGGAGAGCTCGTCAGTATGTTCTCCTCCGACCGTTCAGTCTTGTGCTTGTGTCAAAGATGCAGGTTGTTACTGGTGGACAGTCATTTTGGACATACACTCTGCTCTTTACTTCTCTGCAACTTTGGGGTAAGTACCATAAGTATCACACTGTAGGCTGTAAACATGTTATTCACTCTACTTTTTTTGCCACAACATGCTGTCTCTGCGGATAACTCTTCAGCGATTGCGTGGGGGTGTAATGAAGTGAACACTGTGAAACTGTTATGAGATATTTTATTATAATTATGGGACAAACAATTCTCTGCTAGATTCTCGAATTAGAGGCAATGTAAAAAAAAAGGTTGTTTTTTTTCACATCTGTAAATGACTGGCATGTTACATGTGTACCATATGTAGAAATCACAGCAGCGTGTTCCTTCATTATTGCTCAAAAAGGAATTTGTGAAACTGATTTCTTGTTACTGTGACATTACACCCTCTCTCTGTTTCTCATGCTCTCTCTCTCTCTCTCTCTCTCTCTCTCTCTCTCTCTCTCTCTCTCTCTCTCTCTCTCTCTCTCTCTCTCTCTCTGTTAATCTCTGTTCTTTAGGAAGACTATCAGCTTCCACTTCCTCTCAAGCTCTCCCAGCACCTGAACTTCTCATCTATTCGAGGTCACAGGGCTCTGTGGCTCTGGTGTGCCGGGCCCCAAGGGGCCACCAAGGAGTCGTCTTCATGCTGTTCACATCTAAAGAAAAAGAAAAAGAGGTACGGTTTTTTTTTTTGTGGAAAAAAACTAAAGACATTTTTTTCTTAATTTTGCCACCTATCATTTGATTTGCTTTGCTTATATGATTTAGCTGGACTCTCGTAAGTTGGAGTCTGGTGCCACAGAGGTCCAATTCACTGTGGAGAGGGATGATTCCCAACCTGAACTCTACTGCTGTTACTACAAGGACCAGGAGGGCCGCCCCAGTTCTTTCAGCCCCTATCTGCAGCTGGACCACTATCAAGGTGTTGTACTCTTAGAACTTCACCCAGTTACATGGTTTACCTGAGAAGAAAAAAAAAACAAAAAACACGGATGCAGGCTTTTATCATAGCAAACAGAAAGTAGCAGGATGGTTTGACTGAGGTTGAAACAGAAGCTCTGCGCTGGGATTAGTAGAGTTAATCTGTTCAATCTGAACCCGGTCGAGATGATGATACATGTGGTGTAAAACAATAAACACTTCCATCCGCTCTCCCCCAAACCCCCAGAACGCACTGCATGCAGCGTGCAGGTGCTGTCTGTGGTCTTTTATTGTCCTCAGCTCTGTGGGTGTGTGTAGTGGTAGTTACATCCTGCCCCTCATATAGAAACCACACACCCATTCGCACACATCACACACAGTGTGCGCTGGCTTCCACTGGTAACGGTTGGAGAGGAAGGTGTGTGTGAACTGTGGGAAACCATAGTCGCTGCACTTTCTTGGTATTGACTCTGAGTGAGTTGAGTCTGTGCAGCTTAACATTTTTACCTTGGAGCCAATTGTTGTAATAAAGTAATCGTGTTAAAGGGGGCATATTATGCCAAACTCACTTTTCTATTGCTTTAGTACATATATATATATGTATTTGCATATCCGGAATGCCTCCCGCTTGTTGTCCAGAAAGCAGACATTTATCATTGCAATGGTCATGTGACGCTGTCCATATGTCCTATGCTTGGCAGGAAGAGGTGGGCGGAGCTCATTAGCATTTAAAGGGAAAGACACTAAAACAGAGCGGGGTTGTCAAACTGGTGTGTAGGAAACCCAGCTGTTCTCAATCTTTTGCCTTTTCCACCCAAAGCAATGTTACTAACATTACTTTGAGACATCAAGGACCGATGTCAAATAAGGTGAAATCCGTATGATATGTATCTTTTATGTTGCATGTACTTCACTTACGTACTTAAAACGTATTTGATGTCATTTAGTCAATACTTAGAAATTGAAAGTCTGGACCCCTGTGATAAAGGGGTTAGGGCTTGAGGGCCCAGTGTAGGCTCTGCCTGGGAAATCCCCTGCAACCAGCCTTGATTGGCTCGCAGCGGGCCCTCCAACCATCCAGCTCCAGGTACTTTGCCTTTTCCACTCATAGGCCACCTCAATCCTATCTTCCCAGATAACTACTACTTCCAGTAGCACCACTTGCTTTGAACTCTCAGATGTTAAGACCATGTCTGGCCTGAGTGTTGCGCTGGTGATGTGCTCTGGGAACTTCAACTGCGTCCCCAGGTCCACCGCCAGCTGCCAGTCATGTGCTGAGGCTAAAAGCCCAGCTGGTACCATTGGCAGGGATGATGAATGCGATGTTCAGCCTTCCTGGGGGGCTGGTGTCTACTTTGCTGGATTCCAGCACAGATGGCGTCCGCTACTGCCTTCAGCTTCTGGTCATAGCGCCGTCTCTACCTCCCCTCTTCCATTGCTTTCAGGCAGCATCTTAAGATGTGCTCCAAAGATCCTCTTGCAGGGCACAGTGGACATGATGGTGTTTCTGCTAGCTCCCAGCAAAGATAATTTGATGGACTTGGGAGGACATCATAGACTGACTGATTCAGGAACTTGAGTCTGGCTGGTTCTGAAATACTCTCCTTCTCTGCACGTCTTTCAGGTGCCGCCCCTACTCGCCCCACACCTTCGTTCCCCGCCCCGGTCCTGTCTGTGCAGCCCTCGAGTGGGACTGTGAAACGAGGGGAGGTGCTCACCTTCATCTGCTACATCCCCCTCCCACCGTCCCAGCCTCTGTCCCAGTCTGGCCACAACAGCAAACCAGTTTCCTTCCTCCTGCTCAGGACTGTTGAGGGAACAGGCGTGACATCCATCGTCCTTCATCCTCAGGCCAGTCAGGTGTCGAACTCTGAGCCCCGGCCAGGGGTCTTCAACGTGGGGCCGGTGAGCGGGGACGAGGAGGGCGGGTACGCCTGCACCTATCAGGTCTCAGTTTCGGGAGGATTGGTTAATTCAAGCCTCAGCAATGCAGTGCAAGTCATTATTACAGGTGAGACTTGTATGTAAAAACTACAAGCTGTTTTACATGAAAGCAACTGCAAACAACATGAACTCCAATATTGAAGTCCAAAAACATTCATCCTTAGTTTGATTGAAGACTCTAAACCGTCCCTAGGTGTGAATGTGACAGTGAATGGTGTGTGTGTGTGTCCTGTAATGGACTAGTTGCATGTTCTAGTTGAAAACTATGTTAAACATCTGCTTTTTTTTCTGCTTTCGCACTATCACAGTCAGTAAAACAGCAAAACATTCACTTGGCTATCACACAGAGAAAAACAAACCTCCCAGAATAGTTGGTTCTCTCCATTAAAGGGCTGAATGATGTCTGTCTATGTGTTTGTGAGGTTCATGTTTCTCCTCCTCCATCTCCAGAACAGTTGCCTGTGCCCACACTGGTTCTCCAGCAGCGGACAGACGTGCTGCATTTGCTCTGCAGCGGTTCTCCCGCCTACCCTGGTGCTGCGTTCTCCCTCTACCTGGAGAACAATCAACATCCTGTCGACTCTCGTCGGGCGTCCGGGATCCAGCATCAGGCCGTCTTCCCAGTGCCGGTCCAGGACACTGTGGTGGCTTTGTACCAGTGCCAGTACAGCGTCCTCCTGGGAAGGAAATGGAGCAGCTCAGAGCGTAGCCTGCCGCTGGCTGTAATCAGGGGTACGGATGTAACGCTGCATGTGTGTATGTATGTGTGTGTGTGTGTAGCAATAACCCTTTTTCTATCAAAACAGTTACAGTGCTGGTTCAAAGCTGGTTCAACAACTAGTTGCTATGTCGTTTTGTCACAGTACATGTCAGTGGACATCAAAATGTGGATTCCTCCTTGGTCGCCTGTTGGCATTTCAACCCAGTTCTCTCTTAGCTTCTTTAGCTGCCATCTTGTCTTGCAAAGCAAAGAAAAATATTGGTGGGCTTGTTTCTATTGGCTTTTGATTAGCTTTTGATGTATTTGGTTCTTACTCCTGACCCAGAAAAGAAGTCGTGCTAAGCTGGAACTATTTCTTTTAGGGGGTCCAGAGCCTGTTCTTTGGCAATGTAAACAAACTAATAACAAGCCCGGAACCAGTACTGGAAGTGGGTCGGTGGCCTGTGTGGTCAAATTGGATTGTAGTCCTGCACAAACTGTGATTGTTTCGGTTCGTGACCTCTGGTTTCTGTTTGGTTTCGTTTCTCATCAGATGTCTCGGGGAATGCAGCTCCATCACCACCAGGTAGACCCATAATAGCATGTTGTCCACCCACACAGGGAGGAAGAGCAGATTAAAGCACTGAACATCTCACTCTCATTCTCTCTGGCTCTCTGGCTGTATCTCACAATAATCCCAGTGTAATGTCTGCAGGTGTGTCGCCTGTGGACTGGCCTCTTGTTCTGGGCTCTGCCTCCGCTGTGGTATTGTTCCTTTCATCAGTGGTACTCATAGCTGTGGTCATACAGCGAAAAGGTATTTCACGCCTGAAATCTCCGCTCCCTCGCTCTTCTGATTATGTTCTTTTGTGAAATGTGACAGTTCCTCTCTTTCTTCTGTTTTCACCCCTGTCTTCAGTGAAAGCAGCTGCTGAAGAAAAGAAGAAAAGGTATTTCTTTTCTTGTCCTCATGAGTAATATTTATTAATAGCTAGTAGTAAAAATAAACTCTCTGATAAATGTTTGTGTCGCTCTTTCAACAGAATGGATGCACGATTTTGGACAGAGGTTCATGGCAAGGACCATGTTGTTGGTGAGTTTACAATTTCTTCAGTTTTTTCCCCTTTCTTCAACATTATAACATAATGACATGATTGTTTCAACAGATCTGCCACTCAGGAGATTAAGCGTCAACTCTCAGGTAAATATTTATCCATATCCTAAAAACTACGGAGATTCATGAGCGATGCATAGAATTTCATTGGTTCCTCTTTTCTTAAAACGATTACCACACAGCTGTTGTTTTGGTAATTGTCAGCAAAACCCCAAAAAAAGTCAGAAAACCACTTCATTGGGAAGCACTGTATCACTGCGTCATTTGGTTTCAAGCCTATCAAGCCCTGCAGAAAGGCATTAAACTTTAAAACAGGTCACAAATGGTTTATTCCTTGGAAATGACCACGCAGCCGGGAGCGGGAGTTTCTGGCAAACTCATCTCAGGAGTAAACTGCACATTAGCAGGAAACCAGTGTCAGCTGTGGATTAATACATACTTGATGTTTGTGGTATTTTGTTTCAAGATATGAGAGACTTTGTTTTCTTGTATGTGTGTAAACCCTGGAGCTTGTTGGGCTTTACAATAGCAACGTTGCTCATCTGGTGCAGATCTCTGCGGCCAGATACTAGTTGAGGTTTCACCTTCCTCTTTCTATTGGTATTCCTGGTATTTCTGTGGCCTCAATGTTTTTTCCCTAAGGATTCACTGAGACAAACAAGTTGAAACTTTCCCAATCGGATTGCTGTAAACACACACACACACACACACACACACACACTTGCACTGCATCTGCACACATACACACACGCACAGACAAATGCGTACACATACATAGACAAACCACCACTCACAAGACATACATACTGTCACACCACACATATTCCTTATTAGTGGTGTCATGCAGGGTTGGAGCCGCCTCTCATTAGTAGTAATCACTTTCATTATCTGGCTTGATGAGAGGCTCCCATTAGACTAAAGGCTCCCTCCAGACTCCCCGTCGCTCTCTGTGTGTTACTCTGCGCTCGTAGGCAGAGGGCTGTCATCACAGCCTGACGGACTAAGCATAGCAGCTATGAAAGCAAATGGATAAAGAGTCCCTGCACTCATTCATTCAGAGCAATTATTTTTGTGGTAGATTCATCTTTTCGATTAATTTCTCAATGAGTTGTTTGGTTTATAATGATGCAAAAACTGTTAAAATGGTCAATGGCTAAGACAAGGTCATCAAATACCTTTTATTTGCCCCTTACATCAATGATATTCAGTTTTCTGCCCCAGTGGATGAAAAAAAACAGAAAATATTCACATTTAAGAAGCTGCGATCACAGAGTTTTGTCTTTTTTTTAAAGCAACAATCAACAAATTGATTTATTTTGATTAGCCCATTAAGCAATTTGTTATTGCAGCTCTACACCCATCCGATCATCATTTCCCATGCTTCGTACCTTTATACCTTGTCAAAGGCAGGGAATACTCCCTGGGCAGGTCACCAGTCCATCGCAGGACACACAGGCAGATTATTCACAGTCACAGTTACACCCACAATCTCCAAGTGACCCAAACATGCATGTTTTTGGCCTGTGCGAGGAAACATACATACCTTAATATGAATACATGAATGGAGGGTCATTCATCGCTGTTCTTTTCACATGTTTTTATCTGACCTTGATAATACTTTAAAGAGACAGATAACTTTACTCTGTGATGTCACAAAGTCAGTCTGAAAACCTTTTTAAAACAGAGAAATGAACTCAGTAACACCTATTAATATCCTGGAACTGTCCATCAGCTTTTCACCCATTTCGGACTAAATATGAGTTATAGCAGGAAATATTCCCATTAGAAATGTGTGTGTGGGGGAAACTTTGTTTTCAGGTCATGAGGATGGTGGGTAGGTCAGAAAAGCAGAAGGAAATTCAGTAGCATACTGTCAAATCACAATGCAATATACTGTCATGTGAACTCTGACATTGTGAGAAAGAGGAAATAAGGCAGAATGAAAGAGGAATTAAGGCATTTGCTTGAGTGCATCACTAAGATTTGAAGCATTTTCCTAATTTTTCTAGATTTTTTTGGAAGCCTTCAAGCGGTGCGGTCTTTAACATCTTCTACTCATGTGTTTATGTGCAGGAATGGACCGGCATGGACTCGAACACTGATACAGTCTCCAGACCTACTTTATGGAATTCGCTGTCCACATTCACTGCCCCAATGCATTAGCACTGTTTGTTTTATGTGTGTGTGTGGTTTGTGTGTGTGTATGTGTGTGTCTCTATACCTAATTTTAGGTATAAACAATCATTGTAGCATCAGTTGGGGTTACACAGCAGGACAGGAAGAGCTATTTCCCCACTTCCTATTTCACGTGCTGCAGTGAGATTGTGCTTTTTGACAGGATGCGATGTTTGTTTGATCCTACGTGATACATTGCCACGAGGTCTGAACCCTGGATTTTATTTTTGTCTCGCAATAACTGGATTATGATAACATTACATTGTGTGATGTTCATCTGCAGATGCAGTTTGAGCCAGTGGGATTTTGTTAAAGTAAATGGAGATCAGATTTGTAAAACTTTTTGTAAAAACTTTTTTTTTTTTTACAAATATTTGTCATGGTGTCAAAGTAGTAGTTCCAGTGCTATCAACATTATGTAAAGAAACTGTGTATATCTCAATTTTATTTAGAGGTTTGGAAAATACTTATTTTGCTGTTGCATGGTAATTATTCTAATAAAGTTTATTTATGTAGCACTTGCTGCTTCAAAACATGATTACTGTCACAAAATGAGAATAAAGCCAAAGTTAAATGCCACCCTAAATCAAATCAGGAGATATAATAAACACAAAACACAAACTTAAAACATTCTTATTATACAATGATCATTGTCCAAGGCTGAATTTCATCTAAACTGTATTTGATATGGATCTTGAAACTCACATGGTTTCAACAAAAGTGGTTTTATGTATGCTTTTATTACGCTGGAGCATTTTGAGATCCGACTTTCACATGTAAATTGCAACATAAATAACATTTTTTATTATTATTATTTTTTGGGAAAAAACAAAGTGATTTAAAAGAACTGCAAAAGTTTTGTTTGTCTTGGTCTTATAAAAATGGCATATTTAGTATAACTTTGGCCTTTAATGTCGCATCGGAAAAAGTGTGTACGTACACACATGTATGCGTAATGGAGGTAAGGGAAGAGGTTGGTGTGCTGCAGTGTTGCCACATTTTCTGCAGAGGGCACCGTTTGGATGTAATTTGAATGTTAAAAGCACACCTACGGCACAGCATACAAAACAGGTCATTTGCAGGGTGGAATAATGTGACTGTGCATGACGTGCATGAAAATAAAAACTCCTGCTGCGTCCACAACAACATAAAAGCCTAAACGCACCGCGCCTGGACCTTCATATCGACCCTTTTACCTATATATCTACATATAATTTTCCTCCATTGTGCGTGAAAGTGCTGACTTAAGTACTGTGTGAGAGCGAAAAGGTGAGAGCGCCGAGGAGGGAGCCACACCTCCCACCTGTTTATGTGGTTTTTATGAGGGACAATAACTCAGCTGAGAGAGGGCTTCAGGAGTTTAAGGCTGAGTTTTATTTATTTATTTATCTATCTATTGGCCTCCATGGCAGCGCAGGGCTTTCACACAGCCACACAGAAAATACTTCTTTTTTTTCCCCCTATTTCTCTCATACATGCAGACAAAAGCAGCGAGATGAAATGGGAAGGACGGGGCTTTGATCAATTTAAGGCTTTCAAAGTCTGCTCATATTCATGCCTGAGTCATAGTTTACCCTCCCTCAATGGTCACACACACACAAACACACACACACACCCATGCACACACACACACACACACACAGTGAAGATATCCAGCTCCAGATAATGGCATTAGGCAGATCTGTTTGAATAAGAGGCAGAATACTGATAAGCGGCCTGAACAACGTGAGCTAAACATGCTGATGAGCTCAAACGTCGCCACCTCGCCCTTCCTGTGCATGTGTGACCCGCTGCGCTAGGAGTCAGGTCTATTGCCAATCTTGATGTCATGATTAGCCTTTTAATGCCGCCCGGGCCATGTCTCCAGTGTCTGCAGACCAAGAAGGTGGTTGAGCTGAAATCTAGAGGCTGTGGAAGGGTAGGGCATTTGGTCCAAACCCTCAAAACTTCACCAATGAATGTCATTTGTTTAGCAACGTCTGGTTCATGTGGATTCACTTTTACACATATTGTACACACTGATGATCCATCACAGTTTAAGACAACAAGATAACCTGTTTAGATCTATGAAAAGACAAATTTTTTCTGATAAGTAGTGACATGGAAATGTGATGTTTTGCCGTCATTTTGTTCCTCAGATCTTTGTGGATTTTCCCTCCTCTCTGACTTCTAATTACTTTGACTTTTCCTTCCTTGCCAGATTAGACCTTCTTCCTCACCTGCGTTAATGAAAACCTGTTGTGAATGACTCATCTGGTTTTGGATGTAAATCAACGATTCATTCGCCACCTCATTTTATATCGGTTTTGCGTTTTATAACGTTTTGCATCCGCATTCAATCTCTATTGTTGGTCATTTGCATGTTTGTGTAAATGCTGAAAGAACAATAAATGCAAGCCATGCCAGTTCAGGAGTCTTTTTTTTTAAATGCTAAAACTATAGTGTGAGTGAGTGTCCTTTCAGTGTTAAACCTGGAACTGTGATGAGGACAAAGTCATGACAGACCATGTGACTGGCTCATCCTGCACAGGTTATCAATACTTTGGATGAAGTCTCCTCCATATGAGATAATTTTGATTGTTGTTGAGTGCATTGTCTTATCTAGCTGTTGCATAACTTCACTTTTTATTATGGGCGAAATGGATGATGTTTTTATTGGTTCGATCTTGACAGCCTTTTCTTATCAAGTCTTGGGTGGTTGCACTAAGATATGTTTTATTATGAATACACAATTTGGGTTGGACTTTTTTACCAATACATGTGTCTCTGTGAAACATAGTGAAGTGAAACAAAGCATGAAATGATACTTCAGTGTTTCAGTGATTGCATTTAGTTACTCTTCCCAAGTTTTTATACAAACAAACAGGCACACACACTAGACAACATGCACCAGAAAAGTCTAAAAAGGACACAGGCGCAGACTCTCGGATCCCCACCAGTTCCTCTCGGGCCTTTGTCCACTTGACAAAGAGGTGTCGCAAGAGCAGCTGCTAATCCCTTAAATGCTGACAGGCTCATGTCGTGCTGCTTCCACGACTGCGTGCCAGCGGGACTTTGGAAGACAGTGATAATAAAATATCATGGAAATGAGTCATGTGATAGAGGCAGGTGATAGACAGATGTGCAGGCGTACAGTATATTTGTTGGTCAGCACATCCCAGATTAGATATCAGACAAAGGGAGACGGGCAGTGAGAGAGGAAAGTTTCTATCTTTAGAAAAAGAAGATTACTCTTTAATCTTTGACACCGACTTTCTTCAGGGATAGCTAATCTCAAACTCCCCTGAAGGCTCAGGAAAAAAAAAAGTATTTTCCAATATTTTGTTTCCAAACATGCTGAAACCGTTGGCCTGTTCCATCAAGGAAGCATGCAGGAAAAGTTGCCTTGTGAGAAACGGAGGATTATTAATAATTTTCAGCACTTCAGCTCCTGCAGCTTCCACGGTGATAATGTCCCGGCAATGTCACTGGGCGGCGTCCAGTCGGAGCGGGGCCATGAATTATTCACAGGAGACTGGTAGGTCACTAAAGCGTGATCTGCTGATCTGAACCACACACACACACACACACAGACATGCACACACACACACACACACACATGTGCACACACAGGGTCTACTGGGGCATTTATGCTGCTTAATTCTAGTGCAAAACCTCCTCCAAAGCCGTATCCATGGTGACATGTTTCTCTTTGACTACTACGGTGAGAGCGGAGACCCGACTGGAATATAAAACATACATACACAGATAGTGGACAAAACGTGAGATTAGTGTTGTGGTCAGTCAGAGGAAACAGATCAAACCTCTGGAGAAACAAATACTCCTTAGCTAGTTCAACTTTAACCTGCTGCGGTGCATGAGAGCGAGTTAGAGGCAGGAGTAAAATGATAACAAAGGAGTCCACCTTCACCACCTGTGCCAAGTTCAGTGAAGATAAAATACGAAGGGCATTTTGTGAATGTTTAACGTGTTTAACGATGAGAAGATTGCGGCGTTTGACATGTGTGATGCAAAAGTCGGCCCTGACATGTTCTGCCTGTTCTCCCCCTGTGCACATGCATGTTTAGGTATGGGTGTAAGTGAATAGTGTGTGTTTGTGTGTGTGTGTGTGTGCATGTGTGTGTCCAGGGTGTATTTTCTGCCACTCTGTTAAGGTACAAAGTGGATATGATGCTAATGGACAGATGGATACTGGGTATTCTGTAGACTGCACCTCATCACGTTGTCTCTACTTTTCGATCCTGTCATTCATGAAAATGTTGTGCTTGACTGTAAACTTCACACAGAAACCACAAAGTGGAATCAACACCCCACCCCGACACAGTTTCAATAAACACGGCACAGAGTGAGCTCTGTAAAGGCAGGATTTATTGCATGGCTATGATTTGGGTTTGCATTCAATTGCACAGGTGTAATATAGTGTAATGGTAACCCAGTGTGAAAGTGATTATGAGTGAGGACATGTTTTTTTTTTCTGATCAGACACTGGTCCATTCAATCTAGTTTGATCCGACATAATAGCTCATTATAATCCAGAGATTTGACACTAAAGAGGTTCATTATGGGCTGAAAATTGCATTCTTCCTAGATTTGCATTCTCTTCTCTCCAGCGCAGTATAATTGTTGTTGTTATTATTATCATTATTTGCTTCTTTACATTCATTAGTTTTTCCAGCATCAGAAGGAGGCTGAGTGCTTATCCAGTAATAGGTGGCCCTTCTCCTCTTCCTTTTTTCTCTTCTCTGCGCTCAAGGATACTTCAGGCTTTCAGTCCACCACCAATCCTTTTCCTCGCTCCCAATCCTCCTGACCCTCTTTGTAGCCTCAATCTCTGACCTCTTTCTCGCTTCACAAAGTCTCTCTCTCCTCCCCTTCATCACTGCTCCCTCCTCTCTTGTGCGCTCCCACTTCTCCTGCACCACTCTCCTTCATGGTCGTCTCTTCATCCTTTCGCCTCAAAAACATCGCTTCTTGGTCAACCGTCCTCCATCCATCCATCCATCCATCCATCCATCGGCGTTGCTTTATCATTGTCTACTCCCCTCAGTAGTCGTCCTCATTGTGTCCGTTGACCAGGCCCGACTCCCAGCGCTGCACCATCGGGTTCTTATGTCTCGGGGTGCGAGGACTGTGTTGCACCTGCACGGCAGAGTATGGCAACACAGGACAACCGGAGTTAGTGGCGACTGCAAGGTGAAATCACACGTGAAAGTGGGAGCAGAAACAGAAAAGAGAATAAGAGAGTAGAAGCGTCTGATGAGTGGGAGCAAGGAGACGAGACCAATAAGCCAACACAGGGGAGGGGAGAAAAAAAAGGAGCAAAAAGATAAAAAGAGACGGATGATTTAATTTCCTCCAGAGGACATCTTTTTGGATGAGCATCATTAGCTCTGTTAGTCAGAGGGAGGTTAATGCGACTGTGATCCAGGGCCATGTTCTGTATGACTAAGTCAACAACTGAGGCCAATTTCTGCTGCAATCCCTCGCTTATTCCTGAGCCGTAATCAGGACCCAGGTCTGTGTGGAGAGCAGATAACCAACCGACAGAGAGAAAGAGAGAGAGAGAGAGAGAGAGAGAGAGAGAGAGAGAGAGAGAGAGAGAGAGGAAAAAGACATAGAGGAAAAGAGGCGGTGAGAGGGGATGAAAAAAAAAGGAGCAAAACGTTACTAATGCTAATGTCAAACTGAATCATGCAGCTGAAGCCCTGCATATCAATGCCAAACTGAATCAAAGAGCCGAAGGAACAGACTGAAACAGCACTCCACGCTGATCAGAGATATCACAGTGCCAGCGTGGCTCGAGACACAGGCCAGGTAACAAAATCAGCACGATTCTCAATTGACTTTGTTCTTCCACTGTTATCGACTTCACACACACATGCACACACACACACACACGCACACACATGCACACACCCAGTTGCATGCACATGCTCACACTCCACTCCCACTCCACAGACTCTGCCTTCCTCCCTCCCTCTGTCTCGGGGCTGTTTGCCTTCCTCCCCCCTTATCTATAAAGATAAGCTCCTTACTGTGTGTTCAGTGCTTTTATCAGATGTTTGTGGCCCATATTTGGTACAAAATGGATGCTGACATCCTCCCAAGAGCCTCTCTGACTTGGACCCGTTACAATCTGGTGCAGTTTTAAAACACGAGTTCCTATTCATGCTGCTAATTGAGACCCCCACCCCAAAGCAACATCACAATTCATAAATGAACTTTTTCAGTTTCAGGAGCCCCAAAACCGGCAAATTTGATGTTTTCTTAAATGCAATCGAGGGAGGCTCAGGAAGGTGATTTGCATACATTTTCTTGCCCTTGTACCCAGTGTACCGGATAGTTGGAGTTGGTGTGATAATTTATAGAGAAAATCATGTTTAATAAATGCCTTTAAAAAAGGCCTGATGGGTTTTTTTCAACCCTCCCTTCTCAAGGTTAAATTTAGCACAAAGTGGTACAAATGAAATTGTAATCTCTCATCCTTGCTCAGCCTTGCACACTTACCTCTGGTCGGTTGATCTTCTCCTCCTCAGCCTGGGCTGGGGGCCATGCTCCGATCTTGCCAACTGAATGGCGTGCTGCAATAGAGAGAAAGAGAAAGATAGATAGAGAGAGCGAGAGAGAGAGAGAAAGAGAGAGGGAGAGAGAACAAAAGAGTGGCTGAGGGCAGGCTGAGCAATGAGGCAAAGATGTTCCTGTGATTTTTGTTTGTGCTCTGCAGCCTCCTTGAATCAAATTAAAAGTGAGCACGTCGAAACAGCGGAGAGATATGAGAGGAGACGTCCGAGGGAATTCAGTGGAAGAATGTGGTTGATTGAACGTGAACATGGTGAAATATTAACAAAAGAGGAGACATCAGACATGAGGGAATATGAAAGAGCTTAAAATGACTCATCTATAAATGCACACCCCTCCACCCCTGCACCCCACCCACCCCCAGCTCTGATTCATGGTTATAAAGCTGGTGACACACCCCGGTCAGTTATGCACACAGCTGTTGGTCGAATTTTATTCATATGTATATCTTTCATGCTGGCAACCACGCACAAACACACGCAGCCAAACAGCGGACTGCAGCTTGTTGAGATTTCAAAGGGTTTTTGCGTTTGATGTGTGCCGCTCAATGCAAGCACACAGGTAACTAATAGACACCATCCATCACGTCCATGTGATGGTTGGTGCCCGGTGTTGTAACCGTGTTAGGGTTACACACAATGTAAGGTTTCACTCTGGCCTCCGGTTCTTTATTCTTTGTTAATCACTTTCAGTTGTCTGTCTCAAACGGTTTAGATAACATATCAAACAGCATATAAATGACCCACGCTTCTAAAATGAAGTTCTAAGTTGTTGCTTTTAAGGAGGTTTTTATTCATTGCTTTGAGGCTTTGAGGGAGAGTTCTGAAGTCTGAGAAAACTTCAAAAATATGTTTCGTAAATAACTATTTATCAGTTAGAAGTCATGATAGTTCAAAATGCCTTAAGTTACTATTTGCTGTTTTAGTAAGTTTATTGGTTAGTTGCTATATCTAACCATAGACACATTCACAAGCTCAACATGTTGGCTTCATCTCTGTTTTGAGCTTGTCCTCATCCTCCTGTTCTATTTTAATATTGTTTTTGTTATTCATTTTTATTATTCTTATTCTATTGCATTTTTATTCTATTTTTCTTGCTGCTGGACTCCTGATATAATTTCATTGTATCAACAACAATAAAAGTTTTCTTATTCTGATTCTGATTATTTAGGCACTGGAGCCAGGACGAGATGAGATGAGACGAGCTGCATAACTTCATTTTGCGGGCACAGTTAAAATAACTCAGACCGAGCAGACCGCATCTGTCGTTATCACTGGCTCCTACACTGATGCTGCATCACTGCAGCACCTAAAAAAAAAGAAAGAAAAAAAAAGAAAAACGAGGTGTATGCACTTTCTGAATGCTGGATTTACTCGCTGACGCAACAATGTGTCTCCAATAAAGTGTTTCCTCACTTCAGCTTTTGCAATTAAAGACTAGATGGGAGTTTGTGTTGCACTTTCCGTGGCTGTTTGTTGTTTGTTAGCACTGACCAGGAGGAAAAAGAAATAACGTGCTCACTGGGATGTTTCCTTGCGTTTTCATCATCTCATCACAGATATACGCACTGTACTGCACACACAACCCAAGCCAAAAGCGGCTTGTTTGTGCTGCTGGGTGCGAGCAGATTCAGAAATAGCGTGTTCACACACTTCTAATCCTGTCGAGGCACCGCTAACTAACCTGCAGGAGGTCCTGTTACCTTCCTGGACACGGAGCCGGGCGAGTCGGGAACAGGCAGTCCATTCAGCGAGGAGGAATACAACGTGTGGCTCTTACCATCGATGCTGGCTGGCCTCCCTCCCCCACGCCCCCCTCCCCCCTTTGCACTCTCCCTGCCCCCGTACAGAGTGAGCCTCTGCCTGTGCAGCTCCTTCTCCCTCTCTCGAGCCTCCCGGATGTCCTTTTCCACTTTGGCCACCAAGTTTGTCGAGGTGCGAAGCTTGAAAAAGGGGTTCTCCTTGGGTGTCAGCTCCAGGTCTTCCTCCTCCTCCTGCTCCAGCCCTCTCACCCATGCTGATGTGGATGCGGAGGCGTCGTAGCATCTTCCATCGACGGTGGTGAAGGACTCTACCTCTGTTTTGGTGCGGTGGAGACTCTGTGCCGGGACGCTCATGTTATTCTCTCGAATAATGACAGCGGAAAAGCGTTGTCCCGAGGCGGTCGCAGAAATTGGGCTCGCTCCTTTCTCGGAGCGTCGGCTACCCGAGGAAGAGGAGGACGAGGAGGAAGAACTCGCTGCGTAAGAGCCTCCTACGGTGGAGGACTGGGACGAGCTATCGTCGCGGTCCAAGGCTGAAATGTCACTGGCGTAGGACCAGGATGTGACTTTGTTTGTGGTCGGCACAATCAAAGCGGATTCACTGGCTTGCTGGAAGGCCTCGAAAAGCTGTTTCCTCTCTTTGAGCTCGCGCACTGTGCCTTTGTCGTAGTAGCCTGGAATTTTTCCGAGCTTGACCAGATCCTGCTCCCTCTGGACCTCCACGTGGATCTCCTGCTGCATCTTCTTTCCTGCCAACATCCGGTCTTTGCCTTGGTACTTCTCGGTGTTGGCCACAACCGTCTGCCGGAGGACGGTCTTCCTCAGTGGGATCTCTACGTACTCGGGCATGTTCATTGGGTTGGGAAGCCCCCTGGATCTTCTCAGGCTGTGCTCACGCTCCACGCTTCGGCGGATCTCCCTTTCGATGGGAGTCTCCAAGGATGCAGCTCCAGGAGTGGCCGCTGACACGGTCGTGGTCACTTCCAAAGTGCTGCCCGGGGAGAAGTCTGTGGACACCCCACTGTCGCTCTGGCTGTCATCAGAGGAGTCACTCTCCATCCTGCGGTGTTTGGAAAACACAAATCTGTGTCTCTGTATCTTGACCTCTTGCGTCGACACCGTTGACACCCCCGTGCCTCGCCGCAGTCCGACCGTCTTGTACCTTTCCCGTGCAGACTCTTTCTGCCCTTCCCGTCCACCTGCTCGCTCGCTTTCACCCTCTGTCCTCTCCCCCGCCCTCTTGTGCAGTTCCCTCACAGCTACAACACAGCCAGAGGCTTTGGAGGCGTCCACGCCCTGATTGGACGGCTCCATGGCAACGGTGGACAAAGGTGGAGAGTCCCGGCTGAGCACCTGTTGTGCTGCTTCCTGGTTCGCTCCCCTGGGGGCGAGCTCACGCTTGCTCTGGTCCAACAGCTCCTTCTGCTGTTTGTCTGCAGAAACTACGGGCAGGCGATCGGTGGAGGCAGAGACGCCGGTTTTGACGTCCGGTTCAGGACTTTGCTGTTGACAAGGCGAGATAACGACAACAACCCCTTCCTCTTCTTCCTCACTTTCATCAGCAAAAGGAGGAGAGAGCGCTGTCTGTACATCATCTGAGTTGTTTCTGTCCGTGAGAGAATGATTTACTCGGTCAGGTGACGTATCATTTTCAGGTTCACCGTTGGCGCCATCTTGCAAGAGGTTCGGCTGCGTACTTTCCCTCTCTGTCATCGTTTTATCTCCTGTCGTCTCCTCGGGTGTCGATTGCGAGCACCTATCAATCGGTTCAGTCAGAGGAGGTGGCGGCTGTGGCCATTCTTGACTAATCTGGGTGTCAGGAGACATGAGGTCTGAAACGATCTCGCCATCGCTCATCCACTCATCCACCTCTGCCTCCAGGCTCGACAAGCGCTCCCTCTCGACTCGTCCCTCTGTAGATAAGACTCTGAGCAGAGGAGAAGGAGGCGCTGGGGAGGCTTCCTCGCACGACACACCAGAGCGTTCTTCAGATCGAGCTCGAGTTTGTGACGTTTCTGACTGTTGGACGACTTGTTCTAAGTCAGCCGCCATCTTCCGCGTCTGCCCGGGGCTGCACAGGCTAATTCTCGTCGATTCCCGTTCTTCCTCGGCGCTCGCATCGGCCGTTTCGGTTCCTGTGAGCGTTTCGACCGGAGCGTCGGGCTCCAGGACGTCGATGTCCTCCTCGGGCTCCGCCTTGGGAGCCTTTTTGTCTTGCGGACAGGAGTCGGGGCTAATCATTGCGGCCACTTCACCTCGTGCCCAGGACTCATTGACCTCCTCCTCCTCCTCCTCCTGCTGCTGCTCCTGCCAGGCCACGGGCTTTGTTGCCATGGCGACGGGTTTTAGCGACGATGTGGAAAGTGTGCGGAGCGGGCAGGATGCTCGGCCGGCAGCCAGTCAGTCTGAGTGAGAGCAGAGGGGAACAACAGAGTGATTAACAGAGTTCAACAACAAAAACGGCCCGCCCGTTTTAAATCCCATTATTTCAGCGCAGGTAAAACCACTCGTTAAATCGGCATGGCCAAGGGGATGAATCACCGTTCTGCGTTTACTTCGACATTTACAGTGAATACAACGGTCCGGAAATGTTAAGTACAGCGGTTTCATGTGTATATTTTATTCAGAGTGTATTTCAATGCTGCAGTCATTATAAAGTAACTCATATTTTAAAAGAAATAGATGAAAAAAAACATCCTTTTGTCTTGTTTTTGCACCGGTCTTGAACCGATACTTTATAGCCTCGTAAGGCCTGATGCATTATGGCCTGGCCGTGTTGGTTTTTCTAATGATTCGTCGTTAATTTATGCATTTGTGCAAAGGACTGTGGCTTTAGCGCAGCCCATCTTCTTAACAGCAGATCCTGAGTGCTCCTGCTACTGCTACTGACAGGCGGGCTGTTTACAACTCTGTGCTTGGCTTCGGCTGTGAGGTGGCAGCTACTCTGCTCCGCTGTGCAACGTATAAAGTTTTCTGCTGAACACACCTTTCTTTAATCAGCTTACAGGCTGTGGAGTGGCTCAGGACCACACACAGACAGGCACACTCACACACACTAACACACACACACACACAATCCCAATAACAATAGGGCTGTTCTGCGGGATATAAAGACTTAAGAAAAGTCCAGCATCTCCTTTTATAAGACTCGCACTGTTCGCGATTTGCCTGATTTGCCCCGCATCAATATAACTGTCCTCTTAACCTGATCTTATACACGCAAATACACCCAGAACTCCTCTGTGCAGGCTGCAATTCCCATTCCCATCCCACGGTGTGATTCTTGCCAAGCCAACATGGCCGAGCTCCAGCACTGTGATCATTAATGGGAATGTGGATCACAGCACCGGGGGATGACTGGCCTCTGATTAACTGGGACAGATGGACAGATAAGATAGATAGATAGACAGTAAGATAGTTGCAATGCAAGCCTGCAACCCGACTTCACACACACAGATAAATACTGAGTGACAGCATGACATGGCAGTGGGAATAGGGAGCACGATAATAGCAGAGCATGCAGGCGTCGGGGATGAACAGAGCGGCCTAATGCAGGTAAATTAGGCTGAGAAGAGTGAGGGGATGGGGAGCCACATGTGTACATGACAGACAGTGCTAACAATCATCAATAGCCGCTTAAGGAAAAACCCTCTCATCATCCAGTCATTGTATTTGGTCGGCTGACATGACAGAATGGTGTCACATTGACACAAGTTCTTTCCAGACGTCTGTCTTCATCTTCATGATGAACAAACATCTTATTAGAGCGGACTCCAAGCGCACAGCTGACTTCATTCGGAGCCTGTTATGAGATGCGCCCGGGTTGCTTTCAGACAGGCTTGTTTTTTTTGTTGTTTTTTCCTACTCATGGGGCACGAGTAGGAGGGTGAATGAGACGGCTGGCACAAAGTTATCACTGTGTCTAAACGAACTTCAGATGATTTATTTCTGCGCACGCATTCTGAGCTTTTACATACTGTATGCCAGGCACTAAAAAGACATTTTATGGAGCCACTACCAGCCACGTTTTCCACGCTCTCTTTTGTGCCGTTTTCATAAAGGGTTGGTGACTCATTGCCAGAGATTTGTCAATGTGCAGGTTGTGAAAATGAGCCTTTTGTCACAGAGAGACGGTAAGAGCTGTCACAGTTTAAACCGCGGTTAGAAATCAATCACAGATCGCTGCTTTGGAAGTTTCGTTCACTCCGTGACCACAGATCTGTTGAAAATCCAGCCGGAAACACGCAGGATTAAATCAATTAATGCGATGATCCCGCAACGCTACGCTGGTGGAACAATCACCTCATTTATACCGCAGCACGGTAATGTAATCTGACTACTCTGAGCGTAAACTCGGGCATGCCTTAATGAGATATTTCCCTCCTGCACCTTTGAATCAACAGACTAATGGTATTATATATAGTCCGTACGACGTGCTGCTTTTTCTTTCATTCTTATGACGCCTGGTGAAAGCTGGAAAGCAGAGTTGAACCAGAGGTTCTCCGGCACTCTCACTGGGGAAGTCAGGTTGCAAAAGAGAGCGTGGATTAAAACTCTTGTTACATAACAGACTTGTTTTTTTGCTCATTATCTACAAAGGAGGCTCACTTTATCAAAAGAACAGCGAAACCATGATCATCGTTAAAGCTACATCTGCGACGGGCCTTACAAATAAACTCGCCCTCTTTTTCGGGGTCAGCGGTGTCCTAAGGTGCTTTGAGATCTAAGAGCATCTGACAAAAATGCAAATGCATTTAAATAGATGCAGCTCCCAACTTCGGCCCTAATTAGAATTACTTCTGTTGCTATCTAATGGTTGCTGACATAGTCCTTTGCACATTCTACAGCTTCTGTTAGTCAATATCGGGGAAAAAGAAAAACTGATTTAATTTTAAGTGGAGTAATTATTTGCTCTAACAGATCAAAGAGGACAACAAAACACAGTTTTTTTTATTTTTTGTTAGAGCACACAGCACAGTAGCACGTACCTGTCAAACGCTTTGAGGGTGGCCTCCGAATGACACGAGCATTTCTGCGCAAACGCACTTGTTTTCTCGTCTCAGGTCACCAACAGAAGAACGTCTCTCCCTTTGCCAGCAGCTCGGCGGCGAACAAGCTCGCCGCCCTGTATCTGCCTCCCTTGTGCACACCAAACACCCCCCCACCCCCCCACCCCCCATCCCAGTGTGCAACGCCCACATTTGCATGGCCGCGCTCACCACCAGCAAACACTCATTAATACCTACAACTCACCAGAACGAGCGCGTGTGCGTGCATGCAGACACACGTGTGCTGGAGGCTTACCCCACTGTTGTGGATTTGAAAACGTGTAGTAGTAATCCAATTAGGGGGAAAGCACACATGAATAATTACACTGTGCGGGTGAATGAAGAATGTACCAGAGGGATAAACGGGTGATGATATCGTTGCACACTTTAATGTTTTTGTCCTCTTATTTCTAGGAGGGGGGGGGGGGGGGGGGGGGGGGGGGGCTAACATGGTGATTTTTTTATGTTTTTTTTTTCCATTTCATTTCATCACATTGTGAGTTATTTGTGAAAATGTATAAAATACAATTCACAGTACTAATATGTATTTCTATTTGTCTTGAAAAGATAGAAAGCATCCAGAAGTGCACACCCTAGAGAAGAAATAATTATTCTGCTGGCATGTTTGTATGAATGTACGTATGTGCGTATGTATGTATGTATGCATGTATGTATGTATGTATGTATGTATGTATGTATGTATGTATGTATGTATGTATGTATGTATGTATGTATGTATGTATGTATGTATAAAGAATACAAATGACATATGAACATTGAATTGAACTGAAAACTTAAGCTATTTAAAAATGTAATAAAAAATGTTAATTAAAATGCAAATGCAAGGAGTATCTGTATCAAAGGTGCTAGTTAGGAGCTAAAATAAGTTCATGGAGACAAGATGTTTGTTTTTTTTAGATTTATTCTTTGTAAAGAAGGTGACCTAGTTAAACCGGGGGCAATCTATGGAGTGCATAACAAATAGCAGAGGAGATTTCTTTAGAGTGTGAAAAGCATATAGATGTAGTCATACATAGGTGTTTTACAATTAATAATTCTGAGGTTTTAACATTGATTTACCCTTCTGGTGCAGTAAATGATCATAAATTGTGAATACAGTGATTTTCGGTTGCATCACTCAGTGATACTGTTTGCACACTGAGTATGTGTGAGTAGATATTGTCCCTCAAGCTTCTGGTCCTCTTGTTGTCTCCTCGCTCTGTGGTCCTGCCATTGGTTGTCCCTGGACCGACTCTGGACACAGTTCCTTGGTGGGATCCATGACGACAGGCGCGGGCAGGTTGTAACACCTGAGCTGAGCCCTGAACTCCTCCATCTCCTGCTCCTCCAGCTCCCTCCTCCTGCTCAGCAGGTACAAGTCCAAGGAGACCCTCCTCGGCGACTTCACGATCCACTGCATCACGACGCAGTCCGGACAGGAAGTGCTGAGGAAGGAACCGGTGAGCTCAAACCGGTTTCCCACGTCAAAGGTGAAGGTGCCGCCCTCCAGCGAGACGTTGTAGGGGAGGTGCTGGCACCGGTCCCCGAAACGGTTGACCTGGATGTAGGAGACCCTGGCGGGGTCTCCGCTGGAGTTGGAGAAGTACATGGTGATGCTGTCTCGCAGCCTCAGGGCCTCCATGGACGGCGGGTGATTGAGACTGCCCGCCACCAAAGCCCAGCTGCCCTGAAGGTGATCGGGATCCAGCTGGGACAGGGGGTGGACCAGAGTCTCACAGGGAGCCGCCTGGCTCAGAGACGCCAGGCTGAGGAGAGCGAAGACACATGCAGAAAACATGTCTCTGGATGCTGTTGTTGCTGTTGTTAGACTTCTGTGGTCTCGGCTGCTTGTATCTCCACAAGAGTGGACCTGGACTCATGTGAGACTCGTGTGTTTTTATAGTGTACATTTCACCAAGAATGTCCGGCCTTGCACCACAGCACAGGTCCAGGATTCCTTTGTCCAAATATGGATTGCAGTGTTACGCAAGGTGGGAGAGTTTGATGACTGGTTTTGTTTGTTTTGTAGTTCTCTCTGGCTGGAGATTTTGCTGTAAGTTATTTAGAAGTTATTTTCTGAAGATGCAACTTTTTTTGCAATTTGTTTACAGGTGAAGGATATATTAGATCAAAAACATATTTTGCATGATTAAATGTGTGCATCACATGTATTCATGGATATCTTTTTATCTTTTAACTTACAGCCCCTCTTGCTGGTTCATGGTGTCTTTTTGAATGTATAGCATTTTGATTTTGTATGAGAAAATATTTTATAATAAGGCTGAAGCGAATTGGACTGAATCCTGCAACAGATGGTCTTTGCCTCCAGAAACTAAACAGCAAGAACACAAACAATGGATATGCGCAATCGAGTTCATAACCAAGATTAGAGCAGATCAACTGTGTTTTTGTTCCCAACGTTCAAAGACTTTGCAGGCTGCTCGGAAATCGAGGGATGAGCTGAAATAGAGACAACCGTATTCCCACTGAAGTGATCAAACAGCAAACATACATTTAAAATCTGAACTGCTCCTTCATGCATTTGTCACACACTTCAGCTTTACAATCATTGCCAAGTAGACAACAATTAACAAGGTTAAGTCCTGTAGCAAGAAGCCCCAAAGTTCTCCTCCCAAGTCAGACTGAGAGCATTTCTGGTGGAGTTAACATGTTTGCTTTGACAATACGTTCAGTCCACAAACATGCTACATACAAGGACAGAGTGTGAGAGTGCCTTAACCTGCAATATTGTTAAGAAAATTGACCGACTCATAAGTCTGTTGCCTCTTTGTGGTCCCATTAAAAGGATCTGTTGATACTGACTCATTGAAACCAGTGAGTCAGTATCAACATCATTCTGGACATCATCACACATGCAGAAGGTGAAGAGGAGCACATTGATTAGGTAGGTACATGAGCATGTGAGCAAAGTTTACACACAGCCTCTTGCTTGTGTTACAGAGCGTTGAAGAGATGCATGGCCAAAACAAACAATGATGCATATTTTTGTCTGGGGTGCGAGTTGTTTGGTCGACAACTCCCCCCTCCCAGTTGGACAGTGGAGATCAGGGAAGAGCAGGTTTACGAAGACTGCACAGCGTTTTTCACAAGCTGTTTCAGATCTGTCCTGCTCCAACACATCTGATTCAAATGAATACCTCATCACCAGGCCTCTGCAGAGTTCGATGATTGGCCAATCATTTCAGTCAGGTTTTGCAGGTTATTTTGATGCAATAATGCATCAGTTTCACACACTCGCCTTTTGCTTCTGCGCAGTTTCCTGTTTCTCCAGGTTTTGTAAGTACACCATGGTCAGACCTGAGGTGTAAGTCCACACTTTCTCACATCAAGTCCATTTTTTTATTCAAAAATCTCAAAATTTGGGAAGAGATGGCATTTGCTTTTTCTTTCTTTCTACCTTTTTTTTTAATGAATGTGGCTCCATGTATTATTGCACTGACAGGGACAGGCGCATGACAAATAGGGAGGAAAACAAGAGGAAACAAGGAAATATGATGAGGGAAATGCATTACTAAATTTCAAGACATAGTTGATAGTTATTGTATTATTTATGTCATTTAAACTCATAAACACTCACAGACGCCATAGTTTGGAGGATAACGCTGTTGCCTCACACAAAGGAGGTTTCCCATTTGCGTCCTGATTGGAACAAGGGCGTTTCTGTTCGTAAACTGATATATTAAATGCATTAATTAGTATGGATAAAGGTTGTAGACAAGAAGCTTGTTGGATTAACAAAAAACTTCTTCTCTCCTACAAAAAAACCAAGTGGAGATAAATTTAAATGGAAAGTTTCTGAAATCAATACATTGTAATCTGGATGGCTCAATTTGACAATGAATACATCTAGAAATAGATCATTACAGGCTATAGAAACCACCAAGGCTGGTGAAAGAAGCATTGTAGTGAAACGTCTACCTTTGTGCCTTTCTCAAATTAAGGAGTGGACTTAAAAAGAAGAAAAAAAAACCTTGTCACTGTGAGATGTAAAAGTGATAATTTTCTGGTTGAGAGAGCACACTGACTTTATTTTAGCGTAACTCAATGAAACATCATGAACAAAAGGGTTTAATCTGCTCCCCTGAATCTGAGCATCACTCTGCTCTGGACAAAGCTCCTCTTCAGATGTTGACGATTACAACGGTGAAGTGTATGATAGAGCGGGTCACTAATGAAGAGCATTATCTGGTTTAATGATTAACCTCGAGTTTTGTAATACTCAAATCTCCATTTCTGCCTGTGTCCTACCTGTGGCCTCCGTGGTTGTAAAATAAGAAAGAGAACTGTCTATTATATTTGCATTGAAGCTGTGCTTGTTTTTCTCAGCCAGTCACCAATGGTCACCTATGACAAACAATAACCAGCCTTGGTTAAAGAATGTCCTAATAAAGACTCTACATTTCATCTGTGTTTTAGATGCAAGAATCAGTGTAAATGTTAAATGGACTTGGCTCTGATATGAGGCTTCTTTTGTCTTTGTGACCAGTCACCCTTCATACTGTATACTGCTGGCAGATGGTACGGCGCATGGTCCATCTGATAAACTTGTAGGTTTAACCATTTACTCACATTTACACACTGATGACACAGCATCTGGTGCAGTTTGGGGTTCAGTGTCAACACGGTCTCCCCTTTCTGTCATTTGAAATCTGAAAAGCCAAATTAAAGCTAATGAAATGTGTTTTCACTCAACTTGCGCCCAAAGAAAAAACAACTAAAAAAGCAGAAACACAAACAACTGATCGGCTTATTTCCATATGTTTATTATTTGTCCATTTAAAATGACAGTTCAGATGGAAGACACTGTGCCTCTGTGTGACCCGGTCTGACCACTCAGCTGCTGTCTTGATCCTCAGGACAAAGCTCTTTATCGGGATTCATCAGAACAGGCGGATGCAGCTTCAGACACTCCGTCTGAGCCGTGAACTCCGCCATCTCCGCGGCCTCCAGAGTCCTCCTCTTGCTGAACACGTACAGACGCTGGATCTCCTGCAGGTTGTTGTCGAAGCGCATCACCAGGCAGTCCGGGCAGGACGTCTTCAGCATGGTCACGGTGAGGTTGTACTGCGTGAATTGGAAGCGGGCGCCCTCCAGCGTGATGTTGGTGTTCATGTACTGACAGCCGTCCTCGAAACCGAAGGCGCGCATGAAGATGATTCCCGAGGTTTCGTTCTTGAAGTTAATAGTGGCGCTGCCTATTCTTTTGGATTTCGCCATGTACGTGAGGTTGCTCAAGCCGATTGCCACTAAACCCCGTCTCCCCTCCAGATGCTGGAAGTCCACCTGATCCAGAGGTCGGACCAAGTCGTCGCAGGCCGGCGGATCTGTGCGGCTCGTGGATGCCAAGCATAGGACAGCGAGGGTGCACAAAAAAAAACATTTTAATTTTAGTTTTTTTCTTTTCTGATGTCTTCAGTCAGCTCTCAGTCACACAGCAGCGTCTAACTGTGATGAGTCTGGGAAAGTGGCCAGGTTTTATAGTTCTGTCAGAGTTTCATAACACGAGTGTTTTTATAGTGTACATTTCACCAAGAATGTCCGGCCTTGCACCACAGCACAGGTTCAGGATTCCTTAGTCCAAATATGGATTACAGTGTTATGCAAGGCAGGAGAGTTTGATGATTGGGTTTGTTTGCTTGTGGCTGGAGATTTTGTTTGACTTGTCATAAATATTATGTCAATGTCATAAAACGTTTATAACTGTCATTAAGTGTCACTCGGTTTTTGTAATGACAGGCTGACATTTGGGTTGTCTTCATTATGACAACTTGACATTAATCAAAGTGACTTTGTCATGATAACTTGACATTAAATTTGTTTGGGATGTCTTTAGACCTCGTTAGTATGGCAAAAATCTTTTATAATAAGGCTGAAGTGAATTGGACTGAATCCTGCAACAGATGGTCTTTGCCTCCAGAAACTACACAGCAAGGACAATGGATATGGATATATATGGATATATATGGATCTACAATAGATATACACAATCGAGTTCATGACCAAGATTAGAGCAGATCAACTGTGTTTTTGTTCCTAACGTTCAAAGACTCTGCAGACTGCTCAGAAATCGAGGGATGAGCTGAAATAAAGACAATCGTATTCCCACTGAAGTGATCAAACAGCAAATATACATTTAAAATCTGAACTGCTCCTTCATGCATTTGTCACACATTTCAGCTTTACAATAATTGCCAAGGAGACAACAATTAACAAGGTTAAGTCCTGTAGCAAGAAGCCCCAAAGTTCTCCTCCCAAGTCAAACTGAGAGCATTTCTGGTGGAGTTAGCATGTTCGCTTTGAGAATACGTTCAGTCCATAAACATATTATGTTTAGGCAGATTGGAGATTGTACATTGCCCCAAGGTCTGAGTGTGAGCGTGTCATAACCTCCAATATTCTTATGAAAATTGACCAACTCATTGGTCTGTTGTCTCTTTGTCGTCCCATTAAAAGGATCTTTTAAGAAGAGCCAAAACAAACAATGATGCATTTTTTTTGTTTGGGGGGGGCAAGTTGACAGCCAAACAACTCGCCTGCCCAACAAAAGAGATGCATCGTTGTTTGTTGGACAGTGAAACTTGGGGAAGACCAGGTTTACAAAGTTTTTTACGGAGTTTTTCAAATGCTGTCCTGCGTGTTTCAGATCTGTCCTGCTCCAACACATCTGATTTAAATTAATGCCTCAGCACCAGGCCTCTGCACAGTTCGATGACGGGCCAGTAATTTCAATCAGGTTTCATCAATTCCACACACTCACGATCAGTATTACAGAATATGCAAACCAACCAATGCTGGTGAAAGAAGCATTGTTCTTCTTTCACCAGCAAATTTAGGAGTAAAAAAAAGGAGTAAAAAAAGAACTTTGTGACTGTAAGATGTAAAAATAATCATTTTCTGGTTTAGAGAGCACACTGACTTTATTATATTTTACCGTGACTCAATGAAACATCAGGAACAAAAGGGTTTAATCTGTTCCCCTGAATCTGAGCATCATTCTGCTCTGGACAAAGCTCTTCTTCAGATGTTCAGAATTACAACAGTGAAGTGTATGATAGAGCAGGTCACTAATGAAGAGCCTTATCTGGTTTAATGATTAACCTCGAGTTTTGTAATACTCAAATCTCCAGTTCTGCCGGTGTCCTAGAATCAGTGTAAATGTTAAATGGACTTGGCTCTGATATGAGGCTTCTTTTGTCTTTGTGACCAATCAAGACACGATTCTGACACAAGTCATTCACTCCCATTCATACTATATACTGCTGGCAGATGGTACTGCGCATGGTCCATCTGATAAACCTGTAGGTTTACACACTGATGACACAGCATCTGGGGCAGTTTGGGGTTCAGTATCTAGACAGTCTCCTCTTTCTATCATTTGAAATCTGGAAAGCCAAAACAAAGCTAATGAAATGTGTTTTCACTCAACTTGTTCCCAAAGAAAAAACAACTAAAAAAGCAGAAACACAAACAACTGATCGGCTTATTTCCATATGTTTATTATTTGTCCATTTAAAATGACAGTTCAGATGGAAGACACTGTGTCTCTGTGTGACCCGGCCTGACCACTCAGCTGCTGTCTTGATCCTCAGGACAAAGCTCTTTATCGGGATTCATCAGAACAGGCGGATGCAGCTTCAGACACTCCGTCTGAGCCGTGAACTCCGCCATCTCCGCGGCCTCCAGCGTCCTCCTCTTGCTGAACACGTACAGACGCTGGATCTCCTGCAGGTTGTTGTCGAAGCGCATCACCAGGCAGTCCGGGCAGGACGTCTTCAGCATGGTCACGGTGAGGTTGTATTGCTTGAATTGGAAGCGGGTGCCATCCAGCGTGATGTTGGTGTTCATGTACTGACAGCCGTCCTCGAAACCGAAGACGCGCATGAAGGTGATTCCCGAGGTTTCGTTCTTGAAGTTAATGGCGGCGCTGTCTCTGCTTTTGAATCTCGCCATGTGCGTGAGGTTGCTCAGGCCGGCTGCCACTAAACCCCGTCTCCCCTCCAGATGCTGGAAGTCCACCTGATCCAGAGGTCGGACCAAGTCGTCGCAGGCTGGCGGATCTGCGCGGCTCGTGGATGCCAAGCAGAGGACAGCGAGGGCGCACAAAACAAACATTTTAATTTTTGTTTTTTCTTTTCTGATGTCTTCAATCGGCCCTCAGTCACACAGCAGCGTCTAACTGTGATGAGTCCGGCAAAGTGGCCGGGTTTTATAGTTCTGTCAGAGTTTCGTAACACTGCCAGTTCCACAGTTCCAAAAAGCAGAGTCCTCTTTTCCATCTGTGGATTTAGTGATTGTGAAACGGGAGATTTTTTTTCCCTTTTTGAACACTGTGACTATCTAATATTAACACTGGTTGGATCTGTTTTTCCTGTGCTCGTGGCATTGTTATTCACTGTTAAATGCAAATAATCAAATTAAACTGTGCTGTTTTTTTTGGTTTTTACCTTCTGGATTTCAGCAACGTTTTTTGCTGGAGTAATTCAATCACAGACAGAGGGCTTACAGCCAGATTGTCAAATAATCTGCAAGATAAATGCAAGAAAAAAACTTTACTTTAGGGGTCCATGTAAACTGTACAGGATGAACTCATTTACTTTTAGAAAGTTTCCAGAGGTATACATGCAGAGAAACTCAGAAATAAACCTCTAATAAGCAGCAGGCGGTCAGTCTGCAAAACAGAACACTGTGAAAACAGCATAATTTACATATAAATAGACATAAATAAAACATTTCAATCTATATGTATTCTAAAATCACATTTGTAATGATGAGTTGAGCTAATAAGCTTATCCACTCTGCTTCAGACACAATCATATCAGAGCTAAAGTTGACTCAGACTCATGGCAGGATTTCTTTATGTTTGTTTTTGTTTGTGTTGAGCTCCTTGTCTGCATGAGCGGTCTTTGGAGCTCTGGATGTCACCAGGAGCCACACTTCAGCCAACAGTGATGCCCCAGTGCTCTCTATTAAAATAACAACACATGTGGCACTCTCTCTCCTCCAAATACCCACTGACTCAGCCAACCAAGAGGGATTGGAGGGTCACCCTGAACCCAGTGAAAATCCCCCAACAAGGCCACGAGGTCAGACTGCATTGCTTTTTGCAACTCATTATGAGCACTATAAGCGTGAACTTGTTTCTGGGGCCTCCTCAGGGAACTATCTGGATCTGTGTCTCTGGTTGCTAAACGCTGCACATGGTCCTCCTCACTGCCTGCTTTTTGCTGAGACCGGGCTGGAGGGACTGGAGGGTTTTCAGAGCTCACTGTTGGCCGTGGCCATAAAGAGCGTGATGAGAGTGAGCAAGACACACAATCCTCCTCACAAAAACCACTCAATAAGTCATATAAGCAGCTTATTACAAACCATATTCATGCTCATTGTTGAATGGCAAGCTCCAGAGGCTGGAAGACGTTGGGCAATGCAGCAGAAAGAGCAGCGGAGTTTGCACAAGGATGGAGGACATCACTGTTTATGTGAACAACAGTCTGCACCTCGTGATTGACTAACAACAAACTTCTTTGCATATGCAAATCCATTTTTCAACCTGAACACTTTTAGTATGCCACAACCATAGCAGAAAATGTTAGATGGTGGACATTACTCGAAAAGCTGGCACAACAAATTAAAGCAAATGAATGTTGTTTTAAATGTATCAGTGAGGGTGTGACACCATGTCATATTTTGTTTCACAATGGGCTTTAACTCTTTCCAACATAGTGTTAATTATTTATCTATTTATCTATTTGAACCTGTTCTATCCTGCATATAGTACGGTACTAAATACCTTTGTAATGTGCAGCAGACTTTATTCTACAAGAGATGAAGGATTTAACATTCTTCAACCTGTTTCATGGGAAAAAAAGAAAAAAAAAGACTTATGGTGACAACAAAGTACCACGGACTGCGGGATGAACCCAGTAGCACACACACACAAAGGTCGTTTGAGTTGCACTTTATTAGCAAACAGGTAACGATGGTGCAAACACAAGGCTCAAAGCCTAAGCTAGCACAACTAGCAGAATGGTCAAGGACAGAAGGCAGATCGAACAGGGAGGACAGGAGAGCAAGGATTGTTAGAAAATGAGCACTAGTCTAGTTACTGGGACACTGATCAAGAGGAGTCCAGAGACAAAAGCAGGTCGGTCCAAAGGGGCAGGTAGCATGAGAGCAAACGGTGCTCGGAAAAGGAAGTCGAGAAGGCAGGCAGAAAACATGGTTACATTTCAGGAACAGGCAAAAATGGCAACAGGCAGGCAAGAGCAGGAAAGAGTGCTGGAAAGTCATGGAAATCCGATAACAGTCTTGCAACTAGGCTGAGGAACAGGTGAGGCTATATACTGAGATAAGCAGCCGAGTTGTCACAGGATTGGTGCAGGGAAACCAGACAGCAGAAGACATGATTGGTTGACAAGACAGGGGTATGACAGTGAACCAGAGAAGGAAGAAACAGGTAATCAGGGCCAAAACCAAGCTTATTGATCGAAAACACACAGTCCATGACACAAAGAGTATGTGACAATAACAGCAAGAACCACAGCAGCAACATCTCAAAGGACACAGAGAAGAGAGGAGGACAGTGACAACAACAACAATAGCAACAACAGTGACAATTTGTGACAGTGACAGTTATTACTGCCATCATATAGCAGTAATAACAACAGCAACCACAACAAAAACAAACCAGGAGCAACAACAGCAGACAGAAAGAAGAGAGGGGGACAGTGACAACAACAACAGACAGTGACAACATAAACAATAACAGTTACAATAAGGAAATCGACAACATCATCAACAGCATGAGTTTTGACAGCAATGGCACCATCAGCAACAGCGATGACATCTATGACAAAAATAACATGGCACAGACACAAAAAGTGACATTACCATAATGTATATTTAAGGAAGTCTTCTTAGCAAAAGTTTAGTTCAGAGACGAGAATCCACTCAATCTTATCTTTCAGTCTCGCTGTCCCTCTGTTTTCTCCACAGGTTGAGCTGCTGGATCTTCAGCCGCCTCCTCTGGACAGAGCTCCTTGCTGGGATCCATCACAGCAGGTGGAGGCATGTTCAGACACTCCGCCTGGGCCCTGAACTCCTCCAGCTCGCTCTGCTCCAGCTGCCTCCTCCTGCTGAACAGGTAGAAGTGATGCCGCACCCCAGACTCCGCATCAAAGCTCAGCAGGACACAGTCGGGACAGGAGGTATGGATGAAGGTTGTGTTGACTCGGCCATTATCGAAGGTGAAGCTGTTTCCTTCCAGGGTGATGTTGTAGGATGCGTAGTGGCAGCCGCTATCTGAACGCATGCTGCGGCGGAACAAGACGTCGGTTTCGCTGCTGTTAAAGGAGAAGTCGGCGGTGGCACTGTCCCTTTGCTTGAATCGCTCCATGATTTCTTGTTGGCTCACGCTGCCTCCGACCAAAGCCCTCCTGCCTTCCAAATGCTGAGGAGTCACTCGATCCAGAGGTCGGAGTAAGTCGTCGCAGGCCAGAGGAGCCGAGCGGCTCATGGGCACCAGGCAGAGGAGAGCGAGGGCGTGTACGGGGGACATGTCTGAGTCTATGGGGATATTAATGATCTGTTGGTCCCCTGTGGTGATAAAGTTTGTGGGCACGTCTCTGTTGTCCTGGTGTTTTTTTTTCATTGGGTTGTTTTTAGGTTTTATACTTGTTTCAGGCAGCCTCAGTTTCACAATATTGAAAACTCCAGAGGGGGGCAAAGTCCTGCTGTGGTTTCTGTGTTTGCAAGCTAAAAAGCTGCTGTGGATATTGGCACTTTTGATTGATTATATTGGAGTGTTTACTTGTTCCCTCTCACCTGTTTTGTGAGTTTGCTGTGCCAAGGCAAAAGACTAAATGCTTAAATTCAGTGTTGAGTGATTGAGCTATAAAGTGCAAGAAATGATTGACATTCTACGCATTAGATGTACGTCCATGAAGAATAAATAGAACAATGTTCACCTTTTGTTATCTTAATATCATTAAAAACCAGATTATTGGGGGGCGTGTTACATGATGCAGATTATGGGATAGAGTGTTAAAATAAAATGTCACAAAATAATGTAGTTTTTACTTGCATGTCTGCTGGTTATGACAAATGGACATAAAGTGTAAAGACCACATTTAGTTATGGTACTAAATGACATTTTTTTATTGTGCAATTAAAATAAATGACTATCTTAAATCAAAAATATTAATTATCTAACTGCAAAGCTGCAACATTAAATGCCATGATTTTTTATTTATTTATTTAAAGCCTTTAAGGGACCTATAATTGTTAAAATGTCTTATGGCTTTGAAAATTATATTTATCTTCGATCCATGAATGGGATGCATTCAAAAGTTTTACTTTTTTGGTGTAATGTGATACTGGGAAAACTGGAAATCTTTAGCATAAATTTGACCTTTTCCTTCCTAGGACCAAATGTTTTAGTTTTTTTTTTCATAAACTGAGCAAGACTTCAGAGGTTTGATCACTATCGACCTACTTTACCCACTTAAAGGTTCAAAGGTTTTGTGTACTGATCTTCCATCTAACGCCTTATTTACATTTAGGAAATTTATACAAACCACAACTGATTGGTTTCCAAACTCTCCTTTATGGTCAACAAGTGATCCAAGGGTCATTTTAATACAAATAACATTTTCATTACACAACCTCCATTCGCTGAGTGTGACAAACATTTGACCATGTCCTCGACATCTTTCAGTCTCTCTGTCCCTCCGTTTTCTCCACAGGTTGAGCTGCTGGATCTTCAGCCGCCTCCTCCTCCGGACAGAGCTGCTTGGTGGGATCCAGCACAGCAGGTGGAGGCATGCCCAGACACTCCACCTGAGCCCTGTAGTCCTCCAGCTCGCTCTGCTCCAGCCGCCTCCTCCTGCTGAACAGGTAGAAGTGATGCCGCTTCCCCGACTCCACGTTCATGTGCATGAGCATGCAGTCATGACAGGAAGTGTGGACGAAGCTTAAGCTCAAGTTGCTCTTGTCCGTCCCATTGTAGACAAAGCTGCCGCCCTCCAGGGAGACGACGTAGGCGTGGTACTGGCACTTGTTGTTTATACGAAGGGAGGCGGTGTAGGACACGCTCGTGGCAGTCGCGTTCTTGGAGAAGTTGATGGCGGCGCTGTCTCGGGCTCTGAAACGCTCCAGGTGCGGCAGGTGGTTCAGGCTGCCTGCGATCATAGCCCACCTCCCCTCCAAACGACCGAGGTCCACGTGATCCAAAGGCCGGACCGAATCTTCGCAGGCCAGGGGAGCTGAGCGGCTCACAGAGGCCAGGCAGAGGAGAGCGAGGGCACGCGCAACGGAGAACATCCTGTGAGGAGCGATGGCAGTCTGATGATGTGCCGATGGAGAAATCTGTCTGGTTTTATAGTCGTCCCAGAATCATCCTGTTTCACAACACAGAGAAGGCAAGAGGGGAGAATCCCTTCCTCTGTTATCCTTCCTGTGATTCTGAATAATAAAAAAAGCATCAGTAACCATCAGCAACTGTTGATCCTTGATGTTTTGAAGGTTTATTGATGTACCTGAGACGTCAAACATGTAGCTGAATAAACTGTAAATATTTAGTTTGAACATGCATGAAATCAGTGGTAAGGAAATTCCCTCTCTGTGTCATCCTGTACCCAAACGCATAGCAGGATCAGAGGCCTTGTTTTTTGCAACATTTATATTTCCAGAAGGCAAAGTCCTTTATTCACCTGTCGAATCTTTGATCGTGAAATGGTTTTATTGAAAAACCTTTAACCAATCCAGCTCAATGATAGATCAAGGATGAGCACATGTTCTGAAAAGTTTTGTAATTACTCATTAGTTGTCACAAAGGAGCGCGGCATGCTCATTTATAGCTTTGATATCGTTTTGAAGTGCATCTTTGTTCATCTGTTCATCTGTAAAATAAATAAAAAGATCAAACTTCAGTGTTTTTAAGTCGTTTATTCTTGTCGCATGGAATCAGATGAAATGACCAAATCATTGACAGAGATCACTTCAGGCTGCTGAGACGCCGTCTGCCATCTTCTGGGGACACAGCTCCTTGGTGGGATCCATCACGATTGGCGGAGGCATCGTCAGACACTTCATCTGGGCCCTGAACTCCTCCATCACCTCCTCCTCCACCTCCCTACGCCTGCTCAAGAGGTGAACCTGCGCCGTCCTGTAGTCCGGCGACTCCATGTCGAGGGCCAGCACTCGGCAGTCCCCGCAGGACGTGGGGAGCAAGGTCACGGTAAAGTTGAAGTCCTTCACCCTCAGGGTCAACGCCTGACCTTCCACCGAGACGTTGTGGGAGTAATACTCACACAGGTCGCCCCTCCGGTTGGCTTGAGTGTACGAGGAATTCTGGAAATCCACAGCCACGCTGTCTCGTCCCTCGAGGACGGCCACGTGATCTTTCAAACTGCCTGCGATCACAGCCCACCTTCCCTCCAAGCGACGAGGGTCCGGCCCATCCAGAGGTCGCACCGAGTCTTGGCAGGCCCGAGGAGCTGAGCGGCTCACGGAGGCCAGGCAGAGGAGGGCGAGGACACACGCAGACCGGAACATCCTGTGAGGAGTCACACTGACGTGATGTTGTTGAATGGAGAATGTGCGGTTTGGTCTGAGGCCTGTTTGGGTTTTATAGTCGTACAAGGGGGAAAAAAAACACGCTGTTTCACAATACGGGAAAATAACAACTTAATGTGTCTGGGTTTCTGAGTCTATCCCTCCCCTGCGTATTTTGTGATTTTGAATTAAAAGACTGTTTTAGAGACCGTCTGACTATTAATCATCCGGCGTTCTGGAGGTTTGTTGACCTGCTCTTATCTGTGTTTGTAGACAGCGTGGGTGCATTATTTGTCATTATCCTCATTTCTCAAGCTTCCACTCTTTTCCCGATTTGAACCCATGAACTGCCTGAGCTGAGTCGTCTCTCTCTTAATGAGAGCTTTAGCACACGCTGGCAAAACGTCTGAATCTTAAATGTGATGCCGTACGTGCGCGAAGGCGGTGGTGGTGGGTACCCACGCACTTGGCTGGATCAGAAAGCTCCGCTTTTGCAGCACCGAAGCTTCCAGGGTTCAGAGTCCTTCATCCGCCTGTCGAATCAGCGATTGTGAAATGACAAGGTTGAACTCTTGTCTAAATCAAGCCTTCACGGGAGCAGAGGGGCTGTGCAGTTCACAGATGTCGCAGACTGTAAACGTGGTTTTGTTTGTCGGGAGTCAGTCGATGGAAATTGTGTCTGGCAGAGAGGCTCTGTTGGTTTTGCATTTGCGATTGTGTGAGACTGTGTGATTTTGAAATTGGAGAAAATCTGAAGTTAAGTTATTGACACTGGATGTTTACTGGCTCCTCAAGCCTCTGCTGATGTTGCAGGTTCATGGTCAGTCAGAGTTTGTAGATAAAATAAACAGTTTTTAGTTTGTAATTGATTAATGTTGAAAAATTGATGTAATTAATTAGAGGAGTCTCATTTTTGCACGGTACTAATGGAGATAAATACACTGAGTCAAACTGAATATCTTCATTCTTCATACCTCATCATCTTCTCTGAACACATTAAGGCATATTGTACTGTATCAGATCGGTCTGTATTAGATTCCCATTTTATACCATGGAACTCTGTTTTTATATTGTACCTGCTCTTATTTTCATTTATTTTACATACTGTATCTATTAGTCTATTTACTTATGTATTTATTCATTTTGATAAATTATTTTCATATGCTTTTATTATATCACTCATTTTATCTGGTTACTTTGTCTTGTTTTTGCTGGTTGTTTTATGTGCACCTAGATCAGTACGTGACCCGGCTGGGTGCAAGTAGTTTTAGTATTTACCCACTGACATAAAAAGGGACACTGTGCAACCACAGTTTCTGATAGAAAACAGCTTTTTGGGCAGAAACAAGCGCACTAAATTTAGAGGAAAGTGTTCGGAACGACGTGTCGCTGACACGTGAAGCGGAGCCAGAATGAAAAGGCAGAAGTTCAAACTTTTTTTTTTTTCAAACAATCTTTCTCTCTTCGCACCACAGATAAACTACTATATGATAAACATGTATCTGATCTCGAGCCCATGACTTCTGAGCATGTAATGATTAAACCCATTACATTCTGAACGTCGTCCTCCTGTCTCCCTGGATCCAAGGTCCCGATATCTCATGTTCATGTAAGTGCGAGACAAGCAGAGCAGCAAATCACAGACACTGTATGAATTGACAATTGTTTTATTTCACTGTCAGCAGACATGACGAAGGAGCATCTCCTTCGGAGCCCCCGGATGCTGGGTTTTCTCCTCAGTTTGATCAGGGAAGACACAGTTCCTCGGAAGCATCCATCTCAGAAGGTGCAGGCATTTTCAGACACTTGACCTGAGCCCTGAACTCCGCCAGCACCTCTGGCTCCACCTCTCGCCTTTTGCTGAGCAGACAAAGTTCTTCTGACTTGTGGGTTGCCGAGTCCATTTTGAAGGTGAGCAGCAGGCAGTCGGCGCAGGATGTTTGATAGACCGTCCCGCTGAATTTCAACGGCCCCATCTGGAAGGAGTAGTCCGGCCCGTCGAGCGAGAACTCGCTGGACAGGGACGAGCAGCTGCCCTCGTAGCGGTTGCTCTTGACAAACGTGCTGTTGGAGATCTGGAGAGTAACGCTGTCGCTCATGCCAAAAGGTCCTATCCACTGAGTCACTTTCAGGCTGTCTGCAACCATCGCCCATGTGCCCTGGAACTGATTGATGTCGAGCGGGTCCAGAGGCTTCAGCACATTTTCACAGAGCAGAGGAGCCGAGCGGCTCACGGCCGCCAAGCACGACAGAGCAACAACCCAGACAGCCAACATGTCTCCGTGGGCCGAGGTCAAGCCAGAGATTGGAGGCAGGACACGGGCCGGTCCGCTTTTATAATAGAATATCTAATATCGATCCTGGGAGAGAGAGCTTTTTTTCTTAATATTTAACTACAAACTAAACAAAGGTGAAAACACCAGGGGTGCGTGTCATGCTGCGGGTTCAGCAAACTCTGAGTCTAGCCCCGTTCTACTCTTAAAATCTTCCCACTTAAAATAAGACACATGCAGTTGCAACTGCAAAACTACATTTGCAATTGCAGCAATTAGAAATAACACAGTTGCTCCCCTGACAGATCTCATTTCAAGTGAAATAAGTCGAAAAACCAGTCATCAGTGTAGAGCAAGCATCACCATTTTGTCCTTTAAAGAGCCACTTTGAGACCTCTTTAATATAAAAGAAAAATGATTCTTAAGTTCTGTTTTATGCATTTTATTTTCAGCTTTCTGTTTTCTTTAATATGAAATTTTATTTTCCTGGCTTATTTGCCTAAGTTTTATTAATGGTAAAGAGCTATATTGTGATACAAGGGCACTCTGTTAAAGGTTTCCTGCATTGACAATAAATATTAATGAAACCATATGAAAATGTGAACAGGTGACCAGAGTAGGTTAGACACAAACACATAAGCTGGACTTTGGTTCAGACCTTTTACTTGGAGGATATTCTAGTAGGCGGACCTTGGTCACTGTTAATTGAACACCCCTGGTGTAGAGTAATGATATTTGTATTGACTAGAAATGAGACATGACTAGAAAATAATATTGGTGTGAGTTTTTTGCAGTGTGACGCAGCGTAGTCAATTCTCCCTTCATGTTAATGCTCTGAATGGACTTCCTATTCACACTCAATCAGCCTCATTTTGTGAGGGAGCCACGGGATCATCAAGAAACAGTCCATGGTCAAAAACTGAATTTTTGTGACTAACCCGACTGTGAAACTCTGCTGAAACCTGCGGGACTCAAAGGAGTCGAAGAATCGAAGAATCACAGCAGGTATACAGTAGGCATAGACACCTAGAAACTTGAGGTTTCTTAAAAAAAAAAAAAAGGTCAGGTTCACAGAGTAAGTTGCCATAGTAACTGATCATAGTCTGTTACTACGGTAACTGAGCGAGAGTTGAAGTTACCTCTCTCTGTGAAACAGGCTACAGTTACCCCTCCTTTTCTGGTTTGCATTACCTTCCTTTTGTGATATGGACAACTCGGTTTTTCCTGGTTTGGGTTTAACAGGCTCAAGATTATTCACTACACCTGCTTCGTGAAACGGACCCCTGGTTTTGTTGAATTCGACAAACGGAAACCAACATTTTTCTTTTTTTTTGGATTTCCTGGCTTCGCAGGAGCCTTCCCAGGACGTTCAGCCGCTGCTTCGTGGCCTGGATTGAACCATGGACACACTGCTGCACTCATGGTCATTAAACTGTGCAGATATTTACATGTTTGGCTGATGAAGGAGGTCAGGATTGCGTAATTAACTACGGGATATGACTACAGCTCTTCTCTTCTAGGTATTCTAGGTGCGCACGTAAAATTACGCAGAAAAGTGACGTTTTTTGGTTTTGCCTTGTTTTGCACTTCAATGAAGCTGCTTAACTGAATCAACATATGTAGGCGATTAAGATAAGATTCGGCACAAAAACCCAAATCCTATATTTATAGAATGACAGCTGTCCAAGGCCTGTCATTCCTGGTTTAGAAAGAAATTGTCTAAAAAAATGTATCCGTTTCTGTATCTGAGGAGCATCGACCACATCAGGAAATGTATCACAAAAGTCAGTTTAATCATTAAATCATCCATCAATCATCTCAAAGTTTGACATCTCAGACACTCTCAGTTCCAGGTTTTGGTATACAGCACTGTACATCTGTCCCCAGAGCTCCGTCAGGGGCTCTGGGCGTCTCAGCATCTCCTGTGGTAAAAATGCAAATCCTCTCCTTTCGCAACTGTCGAAGGCCTACAAAATATTCAGTGGTGCATGCTCTTGCTCATAAATAAGACCATTTCATAGTATACGTCTGTGCATTGTACAAATCTGTGTTACAGGAAGAATAAAAATGTTCAGGCCCTATAGCTGGATTAACAATATCGCTAAGAAGACTCAAATCAAGAAAATAAATCAGCTTTAAAGTTATCAAATTAGAATAAAATCCTCTCACCACCACTCCAGATATTTGCACTTTTCCAGTTTATCTTTGTATTCAGATTATGAAAATAACCTCATGAGTTACACAAGAGGACACGACAGTTTAAAAATAAAAAATAATAATAATAATACATCAGAGAGTCTGTTTCTGCTCCGTCGCATTGGTCCAACACTATGTGAAGACATTTTTCTTTTTTTAAGCGTAGTCCTCGAGGCACTTAAGCAATGACAAATCCAGTCCAGACCTGGAGGCGAGCTCACGTCCTCCCGTGGAGTCAAAAACGAAGAAACAAAAAAAAAAGTGGGGTGTGGAAGAGAAGAAAGGAAAGGTTCTAGAGGATGTTAAAAGGAATGAAGGGCCTGGGCGGGTGGAAGGACCAGAGGGAGGGGAGGGAGTGTGCTGTGTGAGGGGAGCAGCAGAGGAGCGCCTTCACATGACGGAGCAGCACTGGCAGGTTTTGCGTGCGGCCGCCTCAGTGTCTGGCCCCGGCTGGTCTCTGGTGGGGCTGTGTGTGCCGGAGCTCTGAGGAGCTGCTGCTGCTGCTGATGAAGGTGGTGAGGAAGAGGAGGCTGCTTCGGGCTGGGCGCCGGTGCCGGGGGCCGCCGTCGGCGTCAGCAGCGGCTCCCGCTCGCCCGGCCCGGCCTCTGTCCGGGGCTCCTGCCGGGGATCGGCCAGGGGCACCTCCTGGAAGGCTCCGGAGGGCGGCGGCTCGGCCTCTGACCCTGCCTCCGCTCCCTCTGCTCCCTCTGCCGAGGCGGCCTCGGCCTCGGCCTCAGCCTCGGGCTTGGGCTCGGGCTCGGGCTCAGCCTCGGGCTCGGGCTGGGACCCGGGCTCGGGGTTGAAGGCAGACTGGGAGTAGACGGGCACCGAGGCCACAGTGACAGCGCCCTCTGCAGCCCCGGGCGGGCTCTGCGTCTCCATCTGCGGTTGTCCGTCCTCTCCTCCTCCTCCTCCTCCGGCCTCGCTCTCTCCGTCTGCTGCCTCCTCCTCCTCCTCCTCCGCTTCTCTACCTCCATCTCCTCCGCCCTCCGGAACCCGCGGACCGCTGCCCTCCGCGTCCTCAGGTGCGTCGTCGCCCTCGTCCACAATGATCACACGCTCCGCTCGCATCACCACAGTCCCTTCCTCCTCCTCCTCCTCCTCCTCCTCCTCCTCCCGAGTCTGACCGGGCTGCGCCTCCACCAGCCCGTTGGTGCAGGACTCGGGGTTGGTGTCACCTCCCTCGCCTCCTCCTCCTCCTCCTGCCCCGTTGGTCAGGGCGGCGGGAGGATGGCTCAGGCTCGTCTTCACGCCATCTTCGGTCGCCTCTGGGGGAAGAACGTAGCGTAAGCGTCACATCGTGGCTTTAATCAGACGTCGGGGCTGCGTTCTAAAGCGCTCCTATTGTAATCAACGCGCCTCGCCGTCATTAACGCTAATTATCAGACCTTTGCTGTGCTCGGGGGAGATGCACCGTCACTCGGTTGCAGTTTGAACACAGGCGTGTCACCCACACCGCCTATTATTGTACTGTGATACAACAGAAACACACACGCGCTGTCTGTGGATCCCGCTGAGTTGAAGCCATTCCCCTTTGCTCCGGTTGAAAACTGCAGACGCACTCATGAAGGCCAAGCTCTAGCTACAGGCCAGGAGCTGGATGCTAATGAACAGAGGCTCCTAATTGTCACAGAGCAGAGTGTCACAGCCGATGTTCAGGAGGGGGGGATACTCGTCCCGAGATGAGAAGAGAAGAGAAGAGCTACGAAACGTGTTTTTTTTTCTTTCTTTCCACAGTTGATGAAATCGCTGAGAGACAAATGAGCGGAAAACTCGCTTTAGATGAGATTTCACTTCAGCGGATCTCGGATAATTTGGTACGAAGCGGGTCTCGTATCTTGCCTCTCTGCGCCCCCCTCAACAGTCTGTGTGTGAGATGCGGCCCGACATGTCCGAGCGCCCGCCCGCCCTCCAAAAATGCAAGCGATGCACTTCGGGGGCTCGTTAGCATACATGTATATGCAGCTGCTAATTCCGCAGGCGTAAATATTCATCGCAGCACGTATGGACTTTTTGTCAAGTGCAGGTACGGCCTCGTTGCTGCTGCTTCCTTTATGACGCTAATTCCCCCTCAGATCAGTGCAGACGGCGCGTGCCGGCCGGCCCCGTCTGCAGGGGCCTTTCGTGGCCTCCTGGGGGCTGGGGAGAGACAGCCATGGAATGAGAAATAACAAGAGGAAGACGGGAGAGGAGAGGAGTATGGATGTGATCCTGTGAAGTTTCCCGTGCAGTTCAAAGTGTCGGCGTTGGTTTTTGTAACGCAGCACTCCGGCCCGTACTCACCCGGCCCCAGCGCACCGTTCTCTCCGTTCTGCACAACAGCAGCGTGGACGCCATCTGAGCGAGAGGAAGAGATGTCAGCGGGAATCGCCTTTCATGAGTTACGTTCATTGGTTGAAAAGCGGAGACGAGTCGTAGCTTTGACGATGAATGAGGTCAAATCAGATTTGTGCTATTAAGTAAGGCCGCGTTCAAACTGCAGCCAAAAGTGGCCCGGAGCCCACTTCTTAGTACGCGACACATATGTGATATCTTATTTCGTTTCACTTTCACATGTAGTTCTAGATCGGATATATATAAGATGATTTTCAAAGCGACCTCGGCCTCGTTTCGTATGGCTTTTAAGGTGCTGAAGGAGTTGGGATGTGGTAAGATCAAAAGTTCAAGGCTGCAGACGCAGACGCAGTGAGCTACCGCACAGTGCAAACATAAAAAGAGCTTTTGACTTTCTGAAGTGTCCGCAGAGTGTTTTGAGGGCCGAGGGGGTTTCTCCCACTCACCTGTCGGGGCCTCGCCCACCTCTGCTGCTTCCTGTTGGGTAGAAGAGGGGCGGGGAGAGGGTCAGTAACGTTCGCTGTGAATTTCAAGTGGAAAGTAAAGAGACAAGACGCACGGCTTGGAGGACAGAGAGGCTGGCAACAGAGCATTTCTAGGAAGAGCCTCCAGGCTCCAAATCCAGATCCGTCCTCCTCCCCGGCTCGTTAGCATGTCCGCTGCGGCCTCTCGGACGGAAAGGGCAGACAATGAGTTCAGCTGCTGGAGCAGCCCTGACATTTGGCCCGGTCACCAGAGGGGGCGAGTGAGCCGAGAGGCCTCTCCTCGGTTTGGTGCGGCATAGATAAGCAGCGACACGCATGTGTGTGTGTGTGTGTGTGTGTGTGTGTGTGTGTGTGTGTATGTGTGTGTGTGTCCTTCGCCATTGAAAAAGCCTCGACTTTCACTGAAGGGCCTGGACGTGTCATAAGGATCTAACCCACGACAAACAAAACCACGAGACGGAGTTGCCAGACTCCGGCTGCCAGTCGGCCAGCTCTCAGACGGCTCTCTGAGTGCCGCGTTTCCAGGCGGTTTCCCAGGACGACGAGGTCGGACGTTTGCATCGCAGCTGATCATGCAGGAGCCGCGTTATTAGAAACGCAATCTAATGTTGACGCTTCGGGTGGACTCGACTCGGTAAAAACGAGGTCCGGGGGGGATCACCGAGGAACGATTTAGCGAAAGAGACCCCGCGGCAGGTGGTCGAGGAGGAAGGACAAGCCTGAACAATAGCTTTGTTCTGCTGGAAAGACCTGAGGTGGCGGGAGAGGATGGAGGAGGAGGAGGAGGGGGGGGCTCGCTCACTGTTGGCTCCAGGTGAAACAATAATTCCACAGCGGCTGTGGATTGTTTATGTAACGGAGCTGCTTACATTCATAAAGTTCCTGCGTTGGAACAAGAGGTGCCGCATCAAAGCTGCATTAAGAGCAGAAAGTGCATTATTCATGGCGGAGAGCCACGCACAAGAAGATGCGGGAGGCTCCCTGCCCTAATGGAGGGTGATGGAGGACGCCCGCCCCACGCGCATTTGGAGACCCTTTTGTGTCCGCAGAGCGAGCGAGCGGTCAAGTAAGCGTGTGTGTGCGTGTGCGTGTGTGCGTTTCTTACCATTTGGCCATTCTCCATCTGTTCCTTCAGCTTCTCTTCCTCCTCTGCCAACTGCTGACTCTCTGACTGCAACCTGAGACAGGCAGGCGCACAGTAAAAACAAAAAACACTCGAGGACCCTCCGATAACCATGCACTCTGCTTTTCATCATTTTCTAATTAGAGATGGAAAAAATTACACTTGTACGTTATAGTTTCAACTCAAATTTAACTGCCGGTTGTTTTTTTTTTGGGACCCGAAGGCACCGTTTATCACAGAGTCCTTCGTTTCAGTGTTCAACGAGGATTCGCAAACCGTGCGAGAATGTTCTTGGATAGTGCGGTATGTTTTACGTCAGCGTCTGATACAGTCGGCCCAACTTGCCTCTGGTCACCGAGGCCTCCAGACCACACGTAGCAGATGGTGTCGACGAAAAGACAGAACACGTGTACAAATTTGAGGAAAGTTCAGCGAGTCAAAAAAAATGACGCTGTCACGAGGTGGTTGCGAAATTCCAACTGAACTCTGTCAGGAAGAAGCCGCAAAAAACAACTAAAACTAAAAAACAAAAATGATGGAAACGTCAATCATACAACACATGATGGATCACACCCACACTGTACTGACTCTGCCTGTCAGCAGCAGTCACACCGTCTCCTTGTGACCTTGCTCTGTCTCGCACGCATGCATGGAAGTGTGTACACACACACACACGCACGCACACACACACACGCAGGCAGACAGGAGTGAAGCGTGGCCGTACTCGTCGATGCGCTTCTCGCTCTCCTGGGCCTGGGAGCCCCACAGAGGGGAGCGGGGGCTCTGTGAGTCCGCGGAGACCGGGGACAAGGGCGGCCCCTCCATCAGCCACTGGTCCCTGAGAGACTTCCTCTGGGGTGAGGGCGAAGAAAAGGAGAGAGGAGAGAGGAAGGAGAGGGGAGAGAGGTGTCATTAGTACAGCACTGTGGCAACACCACGCTGCCATTTACATCACGGTAGCCAAGAGCGGCACCACAGGTCAACTTTATTAGAGTGCAGAGTATCGGTAATATTGGAGACGTTGCACAAGTTTCTCCCTCCTCCTGCTTCTCTTCTGGACAACATCTGACTGTTAATGACAGCACAACTGTTAAGAGGACCTGGCAAATCACTCACTAAGATGATCAGACCCGGGAGGCCATTCAATATCGCTACAGAATGTGAATGTTTCCGATGTAATTCAAGGAGAGCGGGACAATGAGGACTCAGGCTGACCATCACCTACCTAACCCGATTCGATAGTTTCTGAATCGACCGCAGTCCTGTTATGATGATCACAGAGCCACTTCAGAGGCAGTAGAAGCCGTCATTTTTCACATTTCTTTTCCACACCGCATCGCACTAAACACTTCCTTTTTGTAGTCACATCTCAATCGTGATTTCAGAGCTCCATGCGCCCAGAGGGACAAACGGCTCTCCCACAATCTTAGCATCATCAAGGACACACGAGACGTTGGCGCAACAAGTATGATCATCACTGCTGGCACGGGGGTGTTATTACAATGCCTGGCTACCTATCAGAGGCACATATAAATAAATCTGGACTGAGATAATGCCGGCCTGTCATCGGGCCCCACTGCCGCATCAAAAACACAAGCAAACAGCCAACCGTCGCCTGAAACTCACTCGGCAGCGAGCCAAACATCCGTCACCGAGCAGTAGTAGTAGTAGTAGTAGCAGTAGTTAAACAATGAACGGATCAAAACATCACCTGCTACGTGGCGTACTACGCAGAATGAGGCCATTTGAAGGTAGAGGACGGACGGCTTGCCTCCAAAGCTGCTACTTACGGGGCTGCATCGAGCGTTGGCACGGATGGCGAAGCAGCCCCCGAAAACAAGGCCGAACGATAAGACGACGCAGAGGGTCAGACTGAAGGTTAGGAAGAAGGAGAAGAAGAACAAAAAGCAGAAGACGCCTGCGAATGTGAATCCCCCCCCGGACATCGGAGCCGCTGGGAGAAAGCGGCCCTAACCCTAACCCAACCGACGCGGAACGGGAGCGGGCGGCCGTCGCCCCCGGCAACGCGGGTCCCCGACAACGCGCCCCCCATAGCGACGCTCTAGCAGCCCCCAAAGCCTGTAGTGTAGGGAGCCTCCCTGTGGTCCCACAGCCCTATGGTCCTACGTTTCTATGGCTGTTCTGAAAGCTAGCTCCTACCCTATGCTCTGATTTTAAAGAAGTCCTAAAAAATGTGGAAACAGAGGGCCAGAAATCTTAGAAATTTGGGGCTGTGGGCTGTGGAAAGATAGCACATATTGTGCCTCCTTTGGTTGATCTGCTTTTCAGTTTCCAGAACTGTCTACAGCAGACCCTTATCTTCGTTTCAATGCATGTCAATACACAGTATGCATCAACCAATGCAAAATCACTGTGATTATGATACACTTTGCCCTTTTCTGGTTTTATATGGTCTGAAATTGTTTATCTTTCATGTCAAATACATTTTTTTGAGAAATTCCGCACTTGTAAATCTAGCGTCAAATTCACAGTGGTGAATTTACTTCAATGTTGAAGTAAATTATGTGCATTATGTGGACGGAGCTGATGTGTAATGTACATTTCAAAAAGGTTCTTTTAATCAGCCACAAAGTGGCACAGTGGTTGAATTCGGTATCTCGCCCATTTCTGTGTGAAGTTTGCATGTTTTCCCCTGTGTGTGTGTGTGTTCTCCAGGTACTCCAGTTTCCTCCCATGGTCCAATAACATTTATTAAGGTCGACTGGAGACTCATAAATTGCCCTTGGGGACGAGCGAGAGAGTGAATGGTAAGACGGCGGACGGGTGGTAAGTTGGTGATGAGCATGTTTTTCATTCAGAGTGCGCGCGGCATCCCAACCTCTGAAGTTTTAGTTGTGAATTAAGCACCAAGTGTTCAAAAATCGACATGTTTTCACATTTCGCATTAAATTCCAACTCTGACATGCCCATGGCAATTAAATCCAATGAGTAAGCAAAATCCTGTCTCCGCAGTGCCTGTTTACGCGGGTCCAGCTTTGTCACGACCCTGCATTTCCTTCACTTCCTGACTTTTGAGCAAATCTGTCGGTAATCAATTAACCCAATGCTGTTTCAGCCCGCATGCCGGCTGTTTGGCTTTGCACGCTTTGTCGCATTTTCTGGGTGGACTAATCGAAACCTCCTCGGAGGCACAACAGTAAAACGAAATGCAAAAAGAAAAAAAAAAAAGAGTCATTTTGAGATACAACGCACGTCATTTAAATTGCAAAAATATGACAATTCAAATATGTCAGCACCGCCGGTGTACCAGTCACTCTGGAGTAATGTGGGGGAGGCGTGAGCGAGCGAGGGAGGCAGACACAGCCTCGGGGAGGGAGGAGAGAGGGAGGAGAGAGGGAGGATGGAGGGAGGGAGGGAGGGAGGAGATGTGTGGAGCCGACGCTGACGTGTCCGGAGTGAGAAGGCGAGGCGGGGACGGTCAGGGGACAACCTGCACATTATGAGCGGTGAAGGCGAGAAAAGGAGGTGAGAGACGGGGAGACTGAGACACCTGCCAGCCTGCGTCATCGCCTCAGCCGAGACACGGAGAGCACGAATTTACCAGCGTGCGTCCGTCCACCGTCTGTCCTGGTCTTATTCTGCTCTCGTGAAGGGACTCGACCCGGCGGGCGAGAGCTGCCCGAGGCCTCTCACTACCGCCTCCTAACGTGACACAGAAACTCTCAGGTTTTCACACCGAGACGAGGCAAACTCTCAGTGGATTACTAGCGTCTCCAAAGAACACAACGTGCCTCCGTTTTCCAAGCCAAACCGAGATTTTTCTGCTTTTGTCGTTTGTCTGTTGCTGCAGATCCCAGCTGGATGGTCATTGGTTTTTGTTATGATCACAGCACCAGTGACGTCTGTTATATTCTGAGGCAGAGCTATGATGTTGAAGTCATCTTAATTTACTTCAGCTTTGCCTTTCTTTACTTCCCCAGTATATATAAACCATTACAAAAAACACTTGTTGGTATTTGTAATGAGAATCAGGGGGGTTTCGTGTGGGTTGGAAAGGTTACCATGCATCCCTTATTATTGCTATGTTAAGCAAGAGGTTTGTGTTTATTTATAATAAGAACAACAATAATGATGAGATTTCCACTACTAATAATGACTACTAATAAGAATAAAGTCATTATAATTATCATTATCTTACTACTTTCATACCCATTGGTGGCCATTGGTGGAGGCCATTGGGTCTGTTTGTGCTCATCTCCACCTATTGTCATTATGTTTATGCATAATGACAATCAGACTTGTGTCAGTCCGTGAACAACATCACATTGCTTGAGCTGTTGCAGAAGCCCCACGGGTTACCACTGTCCTGTTGACATGAGCGGGACGTGCTTCCTACAACGGCCGAGACGAGGAGCAAAGATTGAGGATCACAGATTGAAACCCGGAGATGGAAGCGTTGACAGCGGTTCCCGTCACATCAGTCGGGCTCATCAAAGCCAAGTCCGTCGTCTCCTACGCTCCGGATTTGCTTCCACTGGCACTGTGAGTGCAGGGCGGGCATATTCCACTTGAAACGTAGTGTGAAAACACTTCATTTGGAATCGTTGCGGACCGTCGAGCAAGGACGAGGCTCGCTCTGCGTGGGTCAGAGCGCCGGGCGAGTGGCGACCCGCTGACCTCGCTCTGAGCGCTGGCTCCAGAAAACATCCGCTCCAGCTCCGCTCGGTGGACCCCGCGTCTCCGGCCGACCCCGACAAGCGCCGATAAACACGCTTAAGAGAAGCGAGCCTGTCCGCCGGGAACTTTTATCTCTCTAAATGCCGTTCAGTCAAATAGCCGGGACTGTGTTTTTCGCTTTCGCTTTGCATGCGCTGAAATCCAGTAATAAGCCTCCCACTGTGCGAGGCCGCGTGACGCCTGTGAGCTCCTCGTTTACCATGCGGGGTGAGAGCGCCTGAGAACCCACGCTCCCCGCCGGGCTACGGCCCCATGTTTTCAGAGCCTGGCAAGTGTTAGCTGCCGGTAGCAGCCTACTTAGCTATAAGCGTCACAGAACCATCTCTGTTTTTGTTTTCCCCCCCCCCCCCCCTCTCCTCAGCAGCAGAACAAGCCCCGCTCTGTCCCCCTCTCCCCCTCCCTCCCTCCCTCCCCGGCTCGCTGGACACCGCCCTGGAGAAACTTTTCCTGCAGGCCGGGGGAGCCGCGTCTGCTCCCCTCTTTATCCTCAGACAGAAAGTCAAGACGACGCCGCACTCCTGCGAGAGGGCAAGTGGCGAAAATGACACTTTGGGGAATCTCTTGATCGGTTTTTGGTCTCACAGGTGCGCTCTGTGCCTTGCATTGCATTGCATTGCATTGCACTGCATTGCATTGCATTGCACTGGCCACGCGTGCATACTTGTGCATGTGCAAACACCACGCCGTGCAAAATTTTCACGCAATTTGAGGAATGTGGCCCCGGGGCAGTGTAACACAGTGGAGTAGGAAGTGGGAACGGCCCGTGTGGAAACCATGTGAAAACAATGGAGCGGCTCTGCGACTCGACAGAGTGTGTAAACACTCGCATGACAAAAGAAAAAAGAAAAAAAAAGTGATTTTAGGGAAAGGAAGGCTTGCCTCTAACCTTACCAGAAACCAGCTGGGCCAGGAAGGGTATGCAGTTCATTTTTGTGTGTGTGTGTGTGTGTGCGTGCGTGTGTGTGTGTGCGTGCGCGTGTGTGTGTGTGTGTGTGTGTGAGAGAAGAGGAAACAAATGCAACGGCTCCTCGCTAACAAGCAGTTACAGCTGAGCGAGGCCTTGCGCCTGCATGTGTGTGCGTGTGTGTGTGTGTGAGGGAGGGAGATTATCTCATCCTGTGCCTGTGTGTGTGTGCCTGTGTGTGTGTGTGTGTGTGTGCCTGTGTGTGCGTGTGTGTGTGTGTGTGTCAGACCTTGAGCTGTTGTAGCCTGAGCCGCTCGTCCTCCATCTCTCTCCTGGCTCGGTCCTGCTCCTCCTGCAGACGTCGCTTCTCCTGCCAGGGCAGAGACGCGGGGACGTGAGTGTCGACGGTTTGGCAGAGGTGTGTGTGTGTGTGCGTGGGGGGGGCACAAACACACGATTAGTGCCATTATTCAAATAGAGCGAGAGGGGGGGGGGGCGTGTAGGTAAAAAAAAACCCGGGATGGGGAGCCAGACAGATAAACAAGCGGATGTAAATTACTTAATAGGAACAAAGACGGGGGGGAGGAGACGGCGGTGAATAAAACATCACTCAGAAAAAGTAAAACACCTGGTCGGCCATCTGTCACCGAGGACGCACAGCCACCGATGGCATCGGGTACGCTCTACATCCCATAATGCCCGGAGCAGCTCTCCCCGCGGCGGCGCGGTGTTGTTTTCACAGAGCCGGGGACACGCTGGCCGGGCGCTTTGCACATTCGGTAAATTATTCAGGAGCTGGGGACAGCTCGGCGAGCCCGGTCCCTCCGTCCCCTCCCGTCTCCGTGCAGACGCGTCTGAGATGAGGGCGGAAGCGGAGGGGGCCGTTCACAGGCCGGGTTTCTGTCAAGAAGCCGTCCGGGGGAAGCCGTGTAAACGTCCCTCTCGAATGCCATTAGAAGGAGGGGGGGGGCAAAAGTTGCTAATTGCAGAAGGAGGCGAGGCTCCTTCGTGAAATCGTCGCGTCTCAATCGCGCTCTGTGCGGACGCATCACACGCACCCATGGTGGAAGGCCAGCCGCTTCATGCCGAGCCGGTGCTGAGATTCTCTAAATGATGCATTTCTTCGGAGCAAAACGGCGAGAATCTGATGATTTAAACATGAGCCACGTGGACCAAATTCATCTGCATGACCACCACTGACTCCAACATCTTCTCTCATAAGAGTGCGCATCGGCTCATTAGAGTGTGTGTGTGTGTGTGTGCGTGTTGGTGGGAGTGTGTGTTCTCACAGCGATGGCCTCCAGTCGCTGCTTGGCCTTCTCCACCTCGTCCATCCTGGCGCCTGCCAAACAACGAGACAGAGGTAGGGGTTAGAGAGGAGCTAGAGGGGACAGGACGCCACCATCTCGAATCTTTGGAGCCACATTTAGATGAGAGGGCGAGGCCGGACTTATCCATATAACCCGTACTACTGGGGAATAACCCAGTTGAGGTAAGAATGAGGTAATGAGCAAACCGACACTCTCTGGAACCACAAAGTATTAACATTTAAGAAGCTGCGGTGAGAGAATGTCAACCTAACCTCTTAAAATCATTCTCAAATAAGACTAAGTAAATATTGAATCGATTATTAAAACAGCTGTTGATCATTCTCAGAGTCAGACTCATCGATTAGCTCCTGCAGCTGTCCACAGAACCCCGTTGAGCCATTTCTTCTCCCAGGCTGTGAATCTTTCTGCCCTGCATGGTGTGGCCCTCAGAAAAACCAGCACCCCTCCAGCACATGAGGATGCACCGCCACAGCGGAGTGGCAGGGGGACTGAACTTGAGCCTTTGCCATTTGTGAGCCGTGTAATTGGACTGAGCGTGCTGCTGGGCCGCAGCCGCCACGGCCCGCCATCCCTCTGCACCCGGCAGCCTCCGTGCCCCCCCCCCCTCCACCCCAACCCCCCCCCCCCCTCCCTCATCCGCTCCTCCTTTCAACCTCTCTGTGTCTATCATCACACAGCCTGCGGCACGTTGAAGGAAATGAGCGTAGACGTTTGTTTTCCCCCGCAGCCGACACTAAATGGGACAATATTTGAGCCCCCCCCCCCCCTCCACAAAAAAAACTGGGAGTAACATGAAGAGAGCGCGTAGACTGGAGACGTGCACACAGCGAGCAGCTCAGAGCAAGTCAGTCATTAATGAGCTTCTGCCATCCCAAGCCACAGCTTTAACCCCCCCCCCTCCTCACCCCGCCACCTCTTTATTAAAAGGAGTCGACTCCTCGGGAGGGAAACAACACTTTATTTTTGTCCCGTGTGTAAATTCCGCTCTGGGTGAATTTCCATGACGTTAAAATAAATAAATAAATACATACATTTAAGAAAAATAGCTTAGTGAAATAAGAATAATTAAAGTGACGGCGCGGTGGCTGCTATCGGAGTCGAACGTGGAGGTTTTGGAGGCGCCACGACGGCAATAAGCTGCGGAGAGTCCCTGGTGGTGTCTTCCATCCCACACCTCCATTCAAGAGGCGTTCACTGAGACGTCACAATGGAGGGGGGGGGGGGGGTTTGAGCAATACCGTGGCCTACTTCTGGGACTAAATGCCACACTGTCAAAGCCGCCGTCGCTAATCGCCATCACTGGGGCTTCTGAGGCGCGTCCTCGTCCTCGTCCTCGGCCGGATGTGAAACCTGCAGAAGGTAACGTCTCAACGAGCCGCGGCCACACTCCACCTGACCTCGCCTTGTTTGCTTTTCTGTCTTCACATAAAGAGGTCCCGCTGTTACGAGGAGGGCTGGTTTAAGTCTGAAAGACGTGAACAACCAGATCGGCTTCGATATGAGCCTTGGCCACATTACCTGTTCCTCCTTAAAAAAAACTCCCCGAACCGGTCCAGCGCTCACACACTCTGCATACGAGGTCTCTCGCTTCTCCCCGGGAGGCGGAGGCAGCTATTGCCGCTCCGCCGATCCTTTACGGGCCCGAAGGGCTCCCGAGTTAATGCAGCGAGGGGGAAAACTTCTTACCCACACCTAGGAGGGTTTTTTTTTTCCTCTAGCTCCCTCAAGGTGAGAGGGAGTGGTTGGGCGTCCATGCAAAGAGCAATGTCAGAGTATGGGTGTAGAAAGGAAGAGTCTGGATGGTGGGAACAACACCCCCCCCCCCCCACCTAAAGATAAACACAGCAGGAAAAAAAACACATACGATTATGTGTGTGCACATACATCTCATAGCGTGAGAGGGAGGATGAGGTCGACGTGGTTTCGGCGGTGTTTTGAATGACTGGAGGTTGCAGTGACAAGCTTACAGTATGAGCCTCCGTGGGGAGTGGAGGCTTGTGTCTCATCAGGGCTCCAGGAGAGCGCCGAGAATAGCAGCCCGAGATAAACAAGCAAACACAAACAGAGGGCTTTGATGAGGAGGTATTGAGGAGCTCCCCGTAGACGCGCGCCGACTCCGATAATTAGACATGATACGGGCGGGCGGAGGGAGGGAGGGAGGGAAGGAGGGAGGGAGGGAGGGCTGACAAAGTCAAAAAGTTTAGAGAGGGAAAGTCAGGGACGGTCGGCGAGGGCCAGGGACGAGTGGGTGGAGAGAGCTGGGATTTGACGCGTTCTGTCTCCCCTACGACCCGGCTCATTATGGAGCAAACGCAGGTCAACCGGCTCTACGTTCAGCCCGAGAGCCGATCTGAGAGCCCCACAGCTTCAATGCCAGCACCGTCACCCATCCACAGAGGGAGAGGCCATCAGGAGGGAAAGCGCCAATCAAACACCACATAAACAAAGTTTTGGAAGACATACTGTATACACATATACGGACAGGCACGGCGTCTGTCTGATGGACAACCATGGTGGTTCGACGTCTCTCTCTGCCGCTGCGTTACGAAACGAGTCTGAAAAGTTACGGGTGCAGAATTGATTTCATTCATTTAATTTCTTTATGCTTCAGTGACTAATCTTTGCACCTGGACTGTGAATTTTCACACCTCCTCCCACGGGGCTTTTGTCGCTACTCGGAAAGCACAACCGTGCAGTGAAACCACCCCCCCCAAAAAAACCCCAACAAAACAAACAAATACCACAAAAAAACCACCACCCCTCACCTCTGCATCCAAAACCCCTCCAGGTAGAACGACGCCATCGTGACAAATGCGGCCCGGCTGCTGCTGCAGTCTAATGACAGACAGCCGCTCACCTGTGACACCTGGTACACCTGGTACACAGTAGCCCAGGTGGCTGGAGAGCTGGGCCGTGCTGGGACGGCCAGCACTTTTTCCTTTTTGTTTTTCGAGGTGGTAATTTGTGCCCCACATAAACAGCATCCCCCCGGCCGAGTGGGTGGAGGGAGGTCTCACAGTCCGAGTGACCCTTAGCAGTGGGACGTCCCACACGCACCAACATCCTCCTCCTCCCTGCTTCCCGCTCACGCCTGTGCAGCGGAGGTGAGGAGAGAGGAGGCGCTCGTTTTGTCCGCTTTTTGCTCGGACGAGCATCGGAGCATCTGCACGCCATCTTCTTTTATCCCTCGAAATCGCCTCGGCCAAAACGTAAACGTTGCACGTTCTAGTCACAGCACCAGGAAAACATTCACGGCCAAGGAGCCGAAAGCATAGGGTTTTGTCTCGATCCGTCACAGTTGTTCTTAGAAGCGTTTCTGAACAACCAGACGGCGTGTTGGGTCAGGTAAGAGAAATGAATCGATTCGGTCGTTTCAGGCCTGCTGCACAGCCAGGTCACACTTGCAAATTTATGCAGACTCTCGACTCTTTTCACACACACACCCTTTGGCGTTCAATTCTCAGTCTGTACTGACTCATGGACTGACCGCACATCAGCTTAATCTCCACACAGATGCCGTCGGAGAGGCTTCATCTGGCATGGACGGGTCCGGGAGAAGCCAGCAGCTGCTCCTCATTCTGATTCACTGTCATCGCGTTCCCGGTTGCACAGGAATGTATATTTGCCCTGGGTGTGTGCGCGCGTGTTTATATAACAATGTATATTTGCCCAGCGGGGTGCCTGCCCTCCTGCCATCAGCTCTGTGGGAGCAGATGGAAGAACGGCGAGAGGAGGTGGGGGAGGAGGAGGGAGGGGAGGCAGGAATGAGAAACTATAAGAATCATTTAGTGTCAAGCCTCGCTGCTCGTGGATTTCGTTTTTTGACACGCACACACACGCGCGAGGACTCAAGTGATTGTGCGAGGATGGAAATAGGAATCTTAAGTGGCAGCACTCCTACGTGGTCCCATTTGTTTCCACTTCCAAATCAAGAGCGGGCGTAAAAGAAAAGACGTGACCAGAGTAACACCACAGAAGCCCAGACACTGGCTTCTCCTTTCCCGATGAACTCCTTAAAAGTCTTGCATGTTCCATCCATACGACCCGGATCTGGATCTATAAGGCTCCACACGGTAGCTGAGGCAGGACAGCAGCCAAATAAAGCGTGTGGATGCAGGTGCGTGCCGTCAGACAGGGCTGGAGCGGGAGCTGTGAAAGCCGTCTGTCAGGAGACGGCAGGTCAGAGGTCGCAGGCGTCCAGCGAGTAGACGGCGTCTAGAGGCGCGTCTCTGGCTGAAAATCAAGACCAACTAGCGAGTGTTTTCCTTGCTCATGAATCCGCCGATGATTCATGTGACGAACAGACTCGTAAATCTGGAAGTCGTCAGAGTGCTCGTGATCGCTGGAGGGAAATGTTTATTTGACTGCCTGGTGGTTCACGATGGTGCTTTTCTGGTCAATTCATCTGTTGATTAGAGCGAAAAAACTGCGAAAATCGCCAATGCCCGTTTCACAAAGGCAGAGACGGGGTCTTTCGATGCCAGTTTCTCTCTTCCTCGTCTCAGGGCTTCAGTTTCCTGACACTGAAGAAACCAGAAAACACATTCACATCCAAGAAGCCGAGAGCAGGAGATTTCTAAAAATTGATTATTTAAGTAGTTGGAGATTAATCGATCAGTCGTTGCAGCTCAGGCCGAGAAGAGGGCGCGAAAACGATCAAACAACAACAAGAAGCGTCTCGTGGATTGGCTCTCGATTATGTAAATACAGGCGGCTGAGCACAGGACGCGCGCTGAAATAGCTGGAGGTCTGTGGGGGGAGGGGGGGCGGGGGGGGGAGGTGGGGGGGGGGGGGTTCAGGGGGGGAGGCGGAGGCAGTCATTAAAAGGCCACCCAGTGACATTTTGTTTTTCGCGTGATGATGCAATTACGCCGCTGCTAGACCGCCGGCCACCGTGCGCTTTGAAGTTTTCTGCTCCATTTCTTGGAGAGGCGGAGGAAACAGAGGCGTGGGGGGTGTGGGGGGTGTGTGTGTGTGTGTGGGGGGGGCATGATTGCGGTCAGGATGGAGGAGGGAGGGAGGGAGGGAGGGAGGGAGAGGCACCGGGCTGGAGTGCTTCTCAATTACTGCCAGGGCCCCGGCATTAATAGTTGTATTAATTTCTAATACCTGCATTAGCGACGCTACGCCTCGAATCATCTGGGCTTTGAAGTGCGGTTAATCTGCCACATGCTCATTGATGGGGGGGGGGGGGGGGTGTAAGGAGGTGGGGGGGGGGGGGTTCACACTCACTCTTTGGGAACAGAGTGCGACTGTGTGGCATGTCGACTTAGAGGCGGGGGCTGGGGGAAAGTTGGGACGATTTCGCACATCTGACAGAGAGAGAGAGAGAGAGAGAGACAGAGAGATAGAGAGAGAGAGAGAGAGAGAGAGAGAGATCGGACCAAGGCCGCCGGGTTGAAGAATATCCTTCCAGCGGCCCGTGCGTGTTTGGGAACAGGAAGAGTGCAAACACCGCTGCCCTTCAGACGACTGGAGACAGAAACAGGCAATCAGCGCGACCCTGATCCCCGGGACTTGTTGCATCCTCTGCTGTCGTCACAGGCCGTCGGCTCAGGAAGAGCGAGAGCGACTGGAGCGCAAATTCCTCGATGGAACTTCAATGGCGGACGGGGGGAGGGAGGGAGGGAGGGTGGAAGAGGGAGGGGAGGGGAAGGGAGGGGAGGGGGGGGGCGAGACTGTAAAGTGTTTTTTCATCAGCTATTGATTCCCACTCGCTTTACAGACTCGGCGGCAGGAATTGCATTATTGCAGATGGATACGGGGCCGCGGGGATGTGCTGCTCGTCTCAGGTGGAAATAAATCACACACGCACACACATGCTGCGTACGCCTGTGTGTGTGTGTGTGTGTGTTTATGTATGTGGGTGGGTGGTATGGGTGGAATTTGTGTAGCTTGGATGGGTGCTGCTGCGACAGCACACGGCCAAGCACAGCTGATTGACAGTCCAGTTCAGGGGTAGGAAAACACTGCATTCCACCTCTGTGTGTGTGTGTGCGTGCGTGTGTGTGTGTGTGTGTGTGTGCATATGTGTGTGTGGTAGAGGCAGCAGAGGATGAAAGGTTAGAGTGTGATATATGTGTGCCTCCCCATGCCACAGAGCCAACAGTGGAAGCAGACTTTGGAGCGTGCTGGGGATTATCAAAGTCAACAACACACAACGCGCATTTCACTCCCAGTCACTCATCGACCGCCACCACGGCCCGCCACTACCCCGCAGAGAATAGAAATAAATACATACATGCATACATACATACATACATACGACTCAGAGGCTCGGATAAGGCGTGCACTTGAAAAATAATCGAAGGCCCCAGGATTCATCGTGGCGTTCACTTTGCAGATGCATACAGTGCAGTTAGCTGGCACAAAGCATCACAATAGAACACACACACACGCACACACACACACACACGTACACCACACACACACACATACGCGCACACACGCTGGGAAGCATCAAAGGAGTCAGCAACGCGAGGTTATCAAAGGAGATCTTCCAACAGGTGCCGGCGTTGGGCGCTTAGACGAAAGCAGGTTCTAATGCGCTGACAATTTGACTAAATCGCGCCGAGAGAGGAGACTGTGATGAAACAATGGCGCCTAAACAGAGGAGCAAGCGCCCCTGCACAGGCCGAGGAGGATCAATGGCACGCTGTCACACACACACGCACACACATGCACACACACACACGCGCACGCACACACACACACACGCACACGTCTATTCAACAGGAGCTAGGCAGCGTTTAGCCCTCAGTTGCCTCTGCCCACGGTATCTTTTGTGTGGTTAAGTAACATTTGTATACACAACACACCCACACACACACACACACACATACACACTACCTGATCTCTATTTGGGTCTATTTGGGTTCGCCCCAACAGCAACGTGACTTTGTGTTTCCAAGATAAACCGTCGAGGTCGGCGGCTGGAGACGGGTCGCGGGCCGGTTTCCGTCTAATTGCAGTGACTGGCGGTAAATATCTAAAGCATCTAAAGTCTAGACTGATGACGGTCGATGTGTTACAAAGAAAAGAAAAAAATAAATCAAGAAATGTCTTGATGTCGCTACTTTTCCACAAAATGAAATGAAGACGTTACAGAATGCATGGCTCCATTTAGTAATGGCAGAGAGATTAAAAAAGGAGGTTTTCACGGAATTCAATGGGACATTTTTTGCCTACCAGGGGGATTAGGGGGAGTATCTGGCACCAGATGAAAACAAAAAAAATCTAAGGAACCAAAACATTTTCAGCCCCTTGCTATTAATAATGCAGAAAAAAGAGAGAAAAGAATGAATGTTTTGTGTTTTGTCACACTGCGATGTTTCTCAGATGAACCGTCGCACCTGTGTACTGCCAAAGCACAGGCTGACGGGGAGCCGGGTTTCAGGGCCAGTTTCCACCACATAACTCCTTCTACGGCACTCCAGTGATTGACAACCGCAAATCCAGGCTGTACTTAGGAGGGCGTTGAGACCGATAACAGCCCGCGAGTGGGAACAATACGAGAGGCTGCTCCGTCGTAGGTGTGAGTGTGGTGTCAGGTACCAGGGACGTGAGATCCCTCCACTCAGGCACGTTGGGAGAAGCTGAGGCGGTCGCTGTGTTTCCATCCAAACAACAGCCTGTTTATTTCTCATTAAACGCCGTCCCGCAGGACGCCGCATCGAGGACGATGGGCGTCCACGGAACTGCTTCACGAGATGTCTTAATTAGATTTAGAAAAGGTCGGAAGAAAGTGAGGAAAGCAGCTTCCTCTGCGGGTCATGTGACCGCCTACATCGCGGTCGGTGACGTGTATTTTGAGACATCAGAGAGGTTTTCTTCAAAAATGTTCCATTATGTTACGATATTTTGGCTTTGTGCGTTCCCAAAAGAGTCTGAAGGAGGAGTCAGAGGGCTCAAGACTTACAACTAGCCGCCCCCCCCCGTTGCCTCATTCCCCGCATGTTACGCGCATCCTTATCTTCTCGGGCATCACAGAGTGGTAGTGGGTGTGATTATTAGATTAACGGCTGCACTTGAAATTAGCATAGTGATTAGAGGCAGACGGGGGCACGACGGCAGAACGTCATTCAATCTCTCCCAGCGCACAAAACATGAACACTGTGTCTTCATCTGCACATCTGGAAGGTCACACACACACACACACACACACACACACACACACACACACACACACACACAATCATCCTTATCCTTGAACATCATCTGAGAAATATAATTGAAGTCTTTCCTACAGACCTCGGTTAAGTTTAGTCTGCGTGAACACAGCATGACGCTCAAAAAAAAAAAGACAGGCGACGGTCTCGTTAATCAGGACGACGAAGCTGACAAGCTCGACCTTCTCCGCGCCATCGAGGAGACAAGCCCGGCCCGGAGGCGGCGGGAGATGCGGGGAGCCGAGATGCCGAGGTCGGAGATCTCGGATCTAGACGACGTCGGAGCCCGAGCCTTCTGGCGACTCGACGTTTTCACGTCGCGAAGAAGAAGAAGAAACGAGAAGAAGAAACGAGAAGTGTCCCAAACAAAAGAGGGCGTACGGCGAGCTCCTCCCCACCTTTCAGGAGGCCGTCCGAGAGGCTCTTCGTCTCGGCCGCTCGTCGGGACACTCGCCGCGCTCACCCTCCCGGTGCCTCTCCAATATGGACGAGGTTTTTTTTTTTGTTTTTTGTTCTTGAATCGCTCGCCACGGCAAAGACCACCATCTGCTGCGCACGCTGAAGAGAGAGACGTCGTCCGGGCAGACCGTGGGCGAAGGGAAACGGGTCCCCCGGCCGCCGAGACATACATATGCATGCCGAGGAAAAATAGATGGGAAAAAAACACGAGCTACGCAAAGCGCATGAGTCATCCCGACTTGATGAGTGCGATTTACGTGCAGGATTATCCGTTTAATCCCGGTGAGAAGTTACACCGCTGCGTTTGTGTTTGACAGCG